>JBBPBX010014077.1:25483-51452 GCA_038048925.1 Garcialebias charrua | reverse complement strand
TGGTTAACCGCGGGGCGCTCTGGTTTTTATAAATGCTTTTATTACCACCGGGAGACGCCAGAGGACTATAGTTTTTTTCAGATATTACAGTACCTGTCAAACATCCATATATCAGGAGATAGTGGCAGAGAAGAAATATATTTAAAAAATCAGTTACATACAGGAGCTTTAATGATGAGTAAAGTTGTTTCTTTCAAAAATGTTGTCTGATTGGTGATGACATATTTCCACCCTGAGGTGCAAAAATCTTTGCCCATAGACTCTCATTAAAAGCTGTACATGCACAGTTAGCTCCTCGTCATTACAAGATGTAGGACCATTCTGGGCGCTCCTCTCCTGCGCCTAGAGCTGAATGCACGGAACAGATCGTGGACACTCACAACCAGACTATGTGCGAGAGAGGCTAGGCTAGCAGCTTGAGGCAGGCTAGCTGCTGTAGCTTTACGCCATTGAAAGACCTTTATCTAACGCCTATGACGCCATTTTTGACTGATGTGCTTCTCAACTTTTAGAAGTCTCTGTGGAAAAAAACCTTCAGCTCACCGTGTATTCTAAAAGTGGGAACTGGTGAGTTTGTTTCTGGAGCTGCGGGGGCATGCACGGGAGGACTTTTACAAGAATTTAACAAGATTAACACTTGAAAATAATTATTTGCTTGCTCGAAATTATAGTAACGTTGTTTCTCAGTTGAACATTTCCTTAATGGGGCGGCCGTGGCGTAGTGGTAATGGCAGTCGTCCCCCGATCGGAAGGTTGGAGGTTCGAATCCCGGTTCCCCACACCATGTGTCGTTGTGTCCCTGGGCAAGACACTTAACCCCGAGTTGCTCCCGGTAGGACTGGAAAGCGCCTTGCATGGCAGTCTGCCGCTACCGGTGTATGAATGGGTGGATGGTTGGTATTGTAAAGCGCTTTGGGGCCCCTCATAGGGGGCTGGAAAGCGCTATATAAATAAGCTCCATTTACCATTTACCATTTAATAAATGCACTGTAACGTCAAATCAGCTGCATTTCGCCTAGGTGGCGCAGCCAATTTGACGTTTGACGACTATGGCAAGCAAAGTGTCGCACATATTCCACTTTTATCTATTAATGAGACATTTGGCTTGCCATCTTGGTTGAGGGCCCTCTAGCGGCTGAAAATGGTAGTGTTCAATATTTTCCATGTCAGAATGAATGAAATCATCAAATCTCAGCCAAAATTTGGTTTATAAATATGGGGGGGAAATGTATATTAGTTGCTTCGGTGTATACGTTGCAGGACTTGCAAATTTATGCAAAGCGGTGCAACTTATACAGCGAAAAATACGGTAATGCTTTGTCTAAAAACACTTGAATACCAGACCCTCTGAAAGAAATGCAAACCTCTCTGCCTCTGGGCTAAAGCCTTCCCAAAACCTGGAGAATTGTCCGTTTGTGATTCACACTTATATCAAATCAACAAGCGAACAATTGCATTAGTGCTTGTCTCTCTTTCTGCAGCACGCTGATGGCGCCAGCGGTGACGTTTCTAACGCCAGCTGACTCAAACACACAGAGACTCTAGTAATTTTCCAGCCTTAAAACGCCCCCACTCTGCCTGCGTTGCATAATACATGGCTTCCACTGAACACGGCAACACTGGGACGCAACGTGTGAGATAACTCCAGCTTTATCCCTTCATCCCCCCTCCCTCCTCTACATGTCTAAATCCCCTCGCTCCCAATCTCCTGACCCCTCTCCACCGCTGGCGGGAGTGCTTTTCAACCCGTTACCGTGGACTCTTTGCACGGTGGGCTGATATCCGCCGCTCCACAGGTGGAAGCCTGCAGGATGAGGCAGCAGCACCCTGGGAATGATGGAGAGCCAGGCCTTGATGATAAAAAAAATAAAACACCAGTTTGTGGGTTTTAACATAAACAGGAGGTGCATCAGTTTATCTAAAATTAAAGAATTATGTGCTGACTGAGCAAACTGACTTCCTGCTGTCAAAGAGTTCATATGACTGTCTGTTAGCAAAATATCTCATGAATCACTGGATGGATTTCATTGAACACTCAGAAGATACTGGACGCATGTCTACAGCTTTTTCACCTTTGGAGGCAAACCAATTCAGGATGGCTGCCACCCCCAGCTGACCCTAAAAGTCACAAAATGGCTTCAGATCAGTCAATTTTACAGATAATGAGCTGTGTGGTAGTAGCCGAGGGTCATTCTCAACATGTACACTGCTAACATGTGACGTGGTTTTTAAGATTTGACCAAATCGGTTCCAAGTCTGCCATTTCTCAACATACAAAAAAGGTTAAATCGGGTCATCTGGACGTTTCTTTTTGGAAGAGACATTTCGTCCTTCATCCAGAAGACTTCATCTGTCTGAGGCCTGCCAACCCAGATCTGTCATATAAATAGCGCTCATTGACGCGTTTCAAGCCAGCCTCCTGTTGAATTCCAAGAATCTGGCATGCGTCTATTTTTTTTTATTATGTACAGTGATAAAAAATATAAATTTCAGTGCATTTTGACTTGTTTTCTGTTAAGATGTTTCGTTCCATGTGATAAAGTTTATTAATGAGGGGTTAAGGTTAAGTTACCTTGTTAGTGCAGATTCTGGGTCATGAGTCACTGTTGACTTGGCATGTTTGGGTGTTCTCTGTGCGTGTGTGTTGGCAGGAGACGGTCTTGGTTAGCAGCCTGGGTGCAGATTGGCTGATGTGGGTCCACTCCCCAGAGACGCTGCTCTCATGCCAGGCCTATAAAAAGCAGCTGCAGTAGGACGACATAAACTAGATCAGAGGTGTCTCTGGGGGGGTTTGATGGAGAGAGACAGAAAGGCAGTAAAACTCTGCACCATCGTTTGACAGCGAGCGTCTCATGGGACGTCTGCTCTGCAGGTCTGACCTCAACACAAAGGCAACGCAGAGAGAAACTCGCCTTAGATGTCGTTTCCTCGTTAGGTATCATTGCCTGCTTCCAACAGCAATAAATCACATCAGGTCATGGTGCTGAGCACTGTGTCTGTGTATCTGAGCTCTCTGTGATGTAGCTGAAGCATCATTCAGGTCCATATTCTACAAACAGCCAACACTCTGGTGGCAGAAATCCACATCTGTTCTGATGGATGGAAATGGATTGATGTGCAGGCAGCTCTGGCAATAAGAACATGTAGATGTACAGTATATATTATATTCTTAGCCTTTTTACTTTTCATTTACTGCATTATAGCCATTTAGGTCCAAGCTTAAAAACAATGTAATGTACAATACTGGAAGGTGCAATATTGCAAATGTCATGCTCATAGCATCTTGTGAAAGACTCTCAGCTACTAAAAAATAAAACTTTAGCTCAATATTTGCAATGTTAACAGAGATATGACCATTAGTTGTTGACTTATAGTTTCATTAAAATCTGTCCAGTTAATGAGCTGATCTCAGCTACAACCTTACCAATCTTTAGCTCAATGTGTCAAGGGTCAGCTGGTTGTGGTAGCCACCCTGAATTAGAAGTAAAGAAGTGAACCGATCTTGATAAACGTCCTCTAGATGTTTTCTACTTTGCTAAAGCATCTGAGTCTGAGTGCTTCGAGCATTCAGACTCAGATGCTTTGTGAGCTAAGCTGTAAACTGGATGCGATTTCTGAGAATCGCAGGACACTTGCGGCTCCTGGAACTCACTGGCGTGAAGGAATCGAACTCGGAGAAGGCTACAAGCACGGCCCGGCGGAGTGACCACAAACTTTAGCTGTTTGGAGGCGCCATTGACATGTGCCAGCAGAAATATGTGTGGGCAGACAAAAATCAAGCAGAGTCATCCTGTCCCAAAACAAATGTTATCTGAATCTGTCTTCCTCGCTGCCTTGAATAGGCCAACTACCGTATGCCAAATTCCTGGAGGTTATGTGAACAAGAAGCTCTGCTCCTCCCCTACTCTGAGGACGTCTGTGGACCTGTATCAGAGCTGAGCCAGCTGATGGACACTGTGCCATCTCTTATCAGAGCTGTGGAACTTTCTGGCAGTCCACAGACAACTCACCGCTTTTGTCAACCTCCTCATGCATAAATGTATTATTATGTCATCAATATGTTGCTGTTTATGCGTGAGGTATTTTTTTTACAACGTTCACACTGTGTCCCGACGAGGACATAGTGCAAGATATGATTCTTTACCTCCCTTCGTGTTTCTCTTTTCCTTATCTACGTTTGTCTGTCTGAAATAAGTCTCTCTTGTAAACGAGTCCTCGATGCTCAGTGGGAACTAACCTGTATGAATAAAGGTTGAATGAAAAACACAATGCAGACTTGTTCCTGTTTTTAGTATTTTATATTGCTCTATAATGTAGCTGGTTTTTTTTTTTAAATCAACATAATTTTCTTCCATTTATTTTTCAATGTATGTGCCTTCTTTTAAAATTGCCCACTGTTGTCATAATTCTTTGTTAAAATCAGGTCTCTCTTGTAAACGAGTCCTCGAGGCTCAATGAGACTAACCTGTACATATAAAGATTGAATTGAATCTCTTTTATCGTTCAGAATGTGCACTGAGGATAAATCTTATTTACCACAACACCAAAGTTTTGGTCAAAATGTGTAAAATTTACAGAGTTAAGGCCATTGTTGTGTTTTTAAAAGTCAAAAGGTTTTAACTTTCGATTGCGAGCTAAAACAATGTCACCTGCTGTCTCCTTTCAACAGCAGCGATAACGACTTTCAAGATTTTCAATCCAAAGTTTAAGGAAAACGCTTTAATTAAGTTTGACTTCTCTCTCTTCCTGATTATTTGGTCAAAGCAGAAAATAGATTGCATCTTATCCAATTAAGACAAACCGCATTTGTCCATCTCTTCATTGTTAACAAGCCTTTTGAACTTTCTGTATAAACTCCGGTGAGTCAGCCCATTCCTTGGTTGAAGGTGCTGTTGTGTTCTTCCATCTCAGCTGCTGTGATCTTTAGTTGGATTGAACGCAAACGTAGCCATAAAGTTCACATTTTTCTTTGAATCAACCCAACTCCAGGGATATTTTTTAAATGAAACGGCCACTTCTCATGTGGTGTTCGAAGTGCTGCCACACGTTGAGTCAGGTGGAAAACGATTGATTTTATACTCTTTTGTACGCTTAAAAGCAGATGAATATATCATACAGTATTTGATTGTTTAAAGGTTCTGTGACTTACATCTAGGACTTTTTTTGGGGTATCTTTCAAAATATGGAGTGGATGTCAGATTGGATTGATCACCAGTAGCTCTGTGACAGCTTCATTTCTCCACCATCTACAGTATTATCTTTACCTGCTTCTTCCTTGTTGCGGGGATCACTAGTGCCCATGTCCAACTATCACTGTGCAAGAAGCGGGGGACACCCCGGACATGTCTCCAGTCCATCACAGGGACACAGAGACAAACAAGTCAAACAATCATTCACTCTCTCATTCAAGGGCAATTTAGAGTCACCAATCAGTCTAACATGCATGTTTTTGGTCTGTGGGAGGAAACCGGAGTACCTGGAGAAAACCCATACATGCATGAAGAGAACATGCAAACTCCACCCAGACAGGTCCCAGGTTGGGATTTGAACCAGCGACCTTCTCACTGAAAGGCAACAGCTCTACCAACTGAGCCACCGTGCCGCCCATTTCTTCACCAGTTGCAGCCAAATCACGTTCATTCTTGCCTCGTGGGTAAGTTATAGTGAGTCACCACTTTTCTTTTCACTGTTACGCCGACAACCTACAAATTTATTTGCCTATGACGTCTCAAAGTAGAAATCCTCACGTCTTTTATTGATTGTATCAACAACATTAAACAGTGGCTGCTACACCAAAACGTTTGTTTTTTAAATGAAGGAAAGATGGAGTGCATATTTTTTGGCAATGATTCTCCTTTGAGCTTTGGTGCTCTGACATCCAAGTTCAGGTCCACCGTTAAAAACTTGGGGGTGACCTTTGACAATGATTTGAAGTTCAGCAAACATTTGACAGGGGAGAGGGCGGACTCCACAAACCATCTCATCACCATGAAACAAGTTGGCCCACTGAGTAAGCCACTCGTGGGACTGAGTTTGTTGTGGCTCCTCAGGCTGATGAAGTCCTTTGGATGAAGGGCGAAACGTTTCAATGGATAAAGAAACCATCCAGAGAGAGGACCTGACTTAACGTTGTTGGATTTTTCACCTAAATTATTGAGCATGAACTTTGAAGTTCTAATCTTAAAATGTTATTATTCAGGTAGGCTTTAAATACTACGTGGCTTTCTGGTATTTTTTGTATTTTTTTAATTATAATTTGTTTTTAAACTTTGTGTTGTGAAACACGTTGTGCTCCTGTTGGCTGTTGGAAAAGATTCTATAAATAAATGTTGATTCATTGATTGGTTCCTTTTCAAACACGTGTCTTCACAGTCAGAGCGGCTGCAGCGTGAACATCCACGCAGCACTTTAATGGAAACCTTTGGGTCTGAGTTCTGACTAACTGAATAAACAGATGTGCTGCAGATCACATCTGGAGGGGCTCTCTAATGACCCCCAAACGGGAAATGTAATTAAGTTGCGTCCACAGGCCGAATGTCATCAGACAAACCCCGCACCCTTTAACGCTCGTCCTCCTCTGTCTTTCATTAATCCTCCAGCATTTCTACAATCAGCTGTTTTGCTTTTCATTCCAGAGACTGTTGAAGGAAACGTTAACCATCACGGCACTGTACAGATCATGTCTGCCACTTGCCAGGCCACTGTGCACAACAGGAGGTGCCAATCAAAGCTAGAGACAGTGGCACGACGACTCACAGCTGGAGCTGCTCTTCCTCAGGCGATCACATCACTTGTATCGCTTTGTGTAGTAAGACGGTGCCGTTTCAAAGGTCAGCAGACAGGCACAGAGGGCAGAGCAGCTTTAGTTACTCATCTGCAAGGTCATATTTACCCACAGGTGATAAGCTAAAATAATGTTTTTGTTTCTAGCTGAAGCTTATGCATACACTCCGAATACAGACATTTCAGTTTAATTAATGGCAACAATTCATTACAAGTGTAGTGACGCAAAACCAAGAGAAAACGCCTTTGTGTAGAAAATGTGCTGTGAATGTTGAGTGCTGAACAAACTTGCTGAAAAAGCTCAGACTGAGATGTGACGATTAAAACATGAGCAGAAGCTACAAATAAAACGTGTAACAGAAGCTGATAGGAGCAGAACTAAAGCTGAGAGGTGGACACAAGCTAAATAAAAGCTAAAAGGAGCAAAATGGAAACTTAAAGCTACTAGAGAACAGTAGCCAAAAGTTACAAGGGGTAAAGCAGTAGCTAAATGCTAAAAGGAGCAGAAGGGTAGCCAAATGCTAAAAGTTGCAAAACACTAGCTAAAAGTAACATAAGAAGACAAAAATAGAACTACTGTATTTTTCAATGTATAAGTCGCGTTTGTTTTTTGGTTTTTGCATAATTTTCATGCTGTGCGACTTATACGCGACTTCTTTATGGATTTTCCCCATACAGGTAATCCCCGACTTACGAGCGAGTTCCGTTCCTACGACTATTTCGTAACACAAAATTCGTATGTCCGAAACACGTGTTGCTCGTAAGCCCGGATTTTCGGTCGTAAGTCGGAAAATTTATGCTAGCGCTACTACGAACACTCGTTTTTCATCACAAACGTTCATACTAGTTCATAAACATGCTCAGAAACTTGTTTCCAAACTGTTAGCTAACGCACTTTCATCTAAAAACACATAAAAGTGCTGTATTTTCTGTATGTTCTTTACAAATTTACTGTTCGTTAGTGAGCTCGTAAGTCCGGAACCTCGTATGTCGATGCGCTCGTAAGTCGCGGATTACCTGTATTTATAAACCAATGTTTGGCTGAGATATAACTGTTTTCATTTATTCTGACTGAAAATATGGAACACTACCACTTTCAGCCGCTAGATGGCACCAGAGTAGTATGGCATGCCATCGCATCATGTAATAGGTAAAAGTGGCTATTAATAACACAATTGGCTTGCCATAGTGCCACCTTCATCCAGCTTGAAACTGTCAAATCAGCTTCAATTTGCTGCGCCGCCCCGACAATATGCAACTGATTTGACCATTTCAAGGGCATTTATTAAGTAAAAGTTCATCTGAGACACACCTATAATGTCCAGCAAACAAACAATTGCTTTTAGGTGGTTATCTTGTTAAATTTTGAAGAAATGAGCAGCGACTCCTCCCTCTACGTGCTCCTACTTCTTTCTGCGTATCGGCTTTTGAAAATGCAGCTGATTTGACCGTCAAAGTGCATTTACTAAGGAAAAGTTAATCTGAGACACACCTTTACTATAATGTCGAGCAAACACATACTTGTTTTTAAATGTTAAGGCTCCAGTATAGCTAAGCGTTGGGCAGCACGCCGCTCGACGCGGGCGTGCTGCGCGCAGGCAGTTCACAGTATAGCTCCGCGTGAAGCTCCAAATTCTTGACATAATTTGAGCAGCAGCAGGGCGGAGTGTTTACCTACGGGACAAATTGAGGTCGCTGATTGGTCATTTGCTGACACGCCTACTGAATTGATTGACAGGTCGAATGGTGAAAGAAAAGGCACGGGCTGTGCAGCGGTATTTTGTGTTTATATGTTAATAAAAAGTTCTAAAAAATAAAATAAAAACCGGGAGCGCTGGTCCTGCAGCCCACAGCCCACCAGGAAATATTTAGAACCTGGCGTATCCACATTGGACATGACTTTAGTTCGCTCGTGACAAATTCGTTCATTCCTCCTCATCGGAGGAGGAAGCGAATGGTGACCACTTCAAGCGATCACTTGACTTTTGGCAAAAAAACAAAAGAAAAGTCCAGATCAGCGATGAAGAAGAGGATTTTAATACATTTGTGTCTCATACAAAACAGTCCGGCGCCGGGCAGTTTATTGTGAGACAACGCGCGCGTAGGGGGTCGTAAAATTTGAGCTTGGCGCATTCACGCCCGCGTTCAAAGGCTTGTGCCGCGGCACTTACACGGCGTGCAGCGGCGTTCGGCCCAACGCAGAGCTATACTGGGGGCTTTAATCTCATTAAATTCTTGTTAAAGTCCTCCGATGCACGCTCCCACGGCCGTCATTTGGCAGCCAGTAGATTTTTGGCACAACACCGGCCCACATTTTCGGGTTGTCAGCGGTGACGCGTAACAAACGCGATGTGTCAGTGGTGATGCGTAATAGATGCGACGCATTTATGGATTTTTTTCCCTTTATTTGACATATTTGGACTAATGCGACATATAGAGCAGTGCGACGTGTACAGTAGAAAATACGATAGTATGCTGAGGCACTAGGCATTATGAATGAGAAAAATGGCTTCTTTCTTTGTGAATTACATCGCCATGCTATATCAAAATGCCAATAAACGTCATAGCACACACCACTGCGCTGAGCTGGTCATTGTGATATAAGATTTGTGGGGGTACACACGTTGCAGTTTGTGCTGCATTAAAGTTGATAAAAGAGTAAGATATAAAGTTAAGAAACCCTTGTCAGGTGGATAATAACAATTGCCTGCCTTTTTAGGCAGTCCCCAATAATATTTTAAAATTATTGAAGTGATCCTAAACTATTTTTCCATGGAATTTAACTGTATTTTAAATAAATTGTAATATTTTGAAAGATCACATTGTTACAAAAACCAAAAGTCACAGCACACATGCGTTGAGTTCAGGTTTTGATATATGAATCATTAAAACAGCACAAATATATTTTTTAAATAAAACAACAAACAGGAAAACAAAAGGCACATTGGCCAAACTAAACATATGAACGTAGGCCTGACATGTTCTATGCCAGTAATTTAAGGTTGAAGGATGGGGGCTCAGCTACAGCAGGACGTGTCAGAGATTACAGCAGCAACAACATAAATCTAAATCCACGTCTTCTCAGCGTTGATGAAACTGGGATTGAGACCAATCCCATTAGTTGCGAGCAGTGGTGGGCAACGCTAATCAAAAAATTAGTTCCACAATTTCTAAAACGCTTATTAATTTTTTTAGGTCCACAATTTCAAAAGCACAAATGTCTTATGAAAATTAGGGGAAGCTAATCTAATCCGCTATTTATATTCGACAATTGGTAGCCGGCAGCGTTATGCAATATTTGCACTACACTGCCAACTGAAAAGTAACTAAAATGATCCTAAAAGGATGAAATTACAAAAATCAAAGGATTTATTTAATACTTTACGTACATATATTCTATTCGGCCACAAAATTAACAAAAAAGAGAATGATCTTTTAATCCCTAAAACCACTTTTAAATCTCAAATACACGGGTGTGTCGCCACCGCATTTATACATAAAAGTAACCCAAATACATAAAACTAACGACTCACCGTCGAGTGGTCGACACAAAACACACAATAAAATCCTCCGGCCACGTTAATTTGGCTTGAAACAGCGGGGTTCTCTGCGGATTTATCCATTAGTAACCCAGCACAACCAACCAGCTAGACACAGAGTTAGCGTCCAGTTCACCTCTGACCCGGAAGATGTCAACATTCTATAGGCAGTCAACAGATTTAATGAAAAGTAACTAAAATACATAAAACTAACGACTCACCGTCGAGTGGTCGACACAAAACACACAATAAAATCCTCCGGCCGCGTTAATTTGGCTTGAAACAGCGGGGTTCTCTGCGGATTTATCCAAGAAACCCAGCACAATCAGCTAGCCACAGAATTAGCCTCCGAGTTCACCTCTGACCCGGAAGATGTCAAGATGGAATAGTCCATTTTTAGTAGGGGGATAAAGAAATCGACCGGTTTTTGTATTGCGTATTTAATGATCGTTTTCATCGTAACTATAATTATTTTTATGTTAAATGTACATTAACAAGCAGGATCAATGTTAGGGATGTAGGTGACTGGCCGGGGCGGGGCCGGGGCCCCTGCTGAAATGGGATCCCCAGGCACATGGTAGATCCGAGTCTGTTCTCCGCTCTGCTCCCTCCCCCTCCAACCCTCCCTCCTCTCTGCTCTTTACGGTGAGGGAGGGGAAAAAGGTAAAACAAGCAGCTACGGAGCCAGCATAAGAGCTTGTAAATAAGTTTATTGGTTTTTACTGATAGATAATTAGTTATTAGCGGTACTGCATTTTAAATAAAAATAGCACAAATCCGCTTATGAATTATAAAAGTTAGTCAAACCACAAAAACGCTGACAAAAAGTTTAGGTCCACTGTAAGCGGATTAGCGCTTTAGCGCTCTCTAGCGGTCTGTGCCCACCACTGGTTGCGAGTCACGCTTCGGTGCGCGGTTTCGTGCACCTGAATCAGAAAAACTGAGGCTCTCACGGATCTTTCAGAGCAAAAGAGAAACTCGAGTGATTCTGGAAACAAATTTAGGAGGCAGGATGGAAACGATCGATAACAGTTCAGGGTCCAAACCTTGACACAACTGCAGTAAAATCTGACAAAGTCAGCTCCTGACACATCTTATCCCCGTTTCAGTAGCTATGTTTCCATCCAATTTAAATTCGATTTTTGAGCGAATTTTAGAAAATTTCGCTAAAATGTAAATTAAAATTATGAGGATCAGAAGTGTTTCCATTAACTGGCTTGAAGCGCATCTGCAATGCCACGCAAAGCGTCTCTACGTCAGACGTCAGCGTCATTACGTCACACGTCAGCGCCATACGTCAGACGTCAGCGTTACGCACTTCCACAGTAAACAGGAAGTAGCGTTTGAAAACAGACATCTCGGCAAAATGGAGAGAATATTTCAGGTATGTGTTGCTATCGGGCAAGTTGTATTTATTCTGTCATGCCAACTAGTTTTAGCGATGTTACATGTTGTCCGGAGCGGAAACAGCTGATCAGTCACGTGACGTGAATGTTCGCTGCGGCAGAACTGAGTCGGCTAATCTGTTTCCATCTGTCGTTTAGCCGACTCAGCTCTGAATCGACTCCCCAAAAACTACCTCAAGCGAGCGTATAAACTTTAGAGCGACTTAGAGGAAGTTAACTCGAATTATGCCGTTTCCATTTAGCTTTTCTGATGCGATGCTTCATAATGCGCACCTAGAAACCTTGATGGAAACACGCCTACTGCCTCCTTTAATCCTCTTCTCCTCAACAGAGAAGTCCATTGGTTCATTGTTTGTTGAGCAAGGGTCAAAAGATTGCAGATTAAAAAAAGGTTGTTTCTTGAAGATGTTTCACTTTTCATTCAAACAACTCCTTCTGTTCTAAGATTTTTATGCTCATTAATCGTTATAACAATACAGTAACTGGACCATTTTGGCCCAACCCTCCATCCTGTGGAGGAATCCATTTTAAAACAAAAATACTGTTTAGGGGCTCCTTAAACACAGTTTGCGTCTGGATGCAAGGCTGAATCAAGAACATTTTATGCATTCACAAAAACTGAACGTTATGCACCATAACTCATGTTCCCTGAAGGAAGGGAACGAGGTGCAACATACTTGCTATGGGAATTGCTATCGCTAGTAGACTGCTAGTAGATTAGCAGAAGGTTGTGACGCAGTTAGCGTCGTCGAGCGATTCTAGCTGAGGGAGAGAAGAAAAACTTTGTGGTAAGTAGAAAAATGCTGGACTAACCTTCGCTAGCCCAGCAGCAGGAAAATTGTCTCTGTACGCTCAGTGTAGGGAGCAGGCTCACCTCAATCAAGCGACGCGACAACAGAGAGGTCCCGCGATGTTCAGGTGTTTTCAGCGAGGTGAAGGGCAAAAAGAGAAAGATGGACGGGCGTCGGTCGCTTAAATGCACAGAGGGCGGAGCCTCTGGCGCGACGCTGACGCCCCCTGCCGTAAAGGCGTGAATGTATTCCTTCAGGTAATCGCGCAGGGGTGCAATTCCCATAGCAAGTATGTTGCACCGAGAGACCGAACTGAAAGGGAACTGTCCCCGTGTGGACACACTGCTGCAGTTTCAAAGGCCACCTGAATTACAATTTTTTTTTTGCACAGCAGGCATTATGAAACAATACTCACCTCACTGTTTACAGAGTAAATAAATGACTTCTCACTTAATATTTATCAAAGTCAAAGTCAAAGTCAACTTTATTGTCAGAACTGCAATATGTACAGGACATACACAGGACCGAAATTGCGTTTCTCTCAGTCCCTCGGTGCAACAGTAACCATCTAAACACTAAACACTAAAACATTTAATACACATAAGCATAAAATAGTAAAAGTGTAACACTGTCCTGAGTTTTTTCATAATAGTATAAAAGTATGAAAATTTACACCAACACTGAAACACCAAACACCCAATGAACATAAGCATAAAATGAAATAATAAAAGTGTAATACTGTCCTGAGTTTTTGCATAGTATATTCAACTGGTAGCTCACGGGCCAGACATCAGTCTGGTCCACCAGTGAGTTCATACATTTTTATTTTGCTCTGGGTTTGAGTTCTGTTTATTGCATTTATGATTCAATACAACACCCACCCAAAGCACTCTTTACCCGCAAAAGTCAGAAGGAAATCGCGGTGAATCGCCCAATCTGGCAACACTTACTTTACTTAAAGAAGTATAAAAACGTAAATCTATAAAATAAACTGAAGTTTCTAGCGTTGACATTTGCAAAGAGTGGCACAGCAGCATATAAGTTAATGTACACAGTACATTAACTTATATGCTGCTGTGCCACTCTTTGCAAATTTATGTTTTATGACTGTGCACATTACATTTTCTTGCGTAGAAAAGCCAAAAAGAAGGTGATGGATTGCTTCATAAATATTCTCACCAACATCTCAGTGAAATAACAGAAGCTGCTTTCCACAGAAGCCATGCCACTTAATTAAAGTGGAAAGAGAACTTGAAAGGAAACTTTCAGACTGACCACTGGCATGTTCTTGTTCCAGCAGAGTCATCATTACCAAATCAAAATGTCAAAAACCAGAGGGAAGAAAATCAAACATGACTCGCAGAAGACAGAGCGTTGACTGTGTCCAAACTAATAATTACAATTTGAGGTCTAATAACTTTCTTCCCAGTTATGTTTGTTGCCACTACAAACATCTACAAACCGCTTCGGGGAGAGGAAAAAGTTTGCCGGGAACATGAACAATAAGTTTTCATAAATTAAACCGCCCGCATCATTGGGCGCCGGGAGTCAGGCCACTTCATGCAGGGAGAGATCATTGCTCGTCCAGTCGCAGCGGGCTTCGTGCCGTGACCTTTCTGGGAGTGCATGTTGACAGTCCCCCACACGGCTAATGTTTACCCACAAATACTCGCTCCGTCAAAGGTTGCTGTTTGAAGTTTAACCCAAAGTGACGTAACGGTCAGAGAGGTGATGCTGGGCTGCCTGCAGAGCACTTATTTATGGTAAATATCATATTCACAACTTCCAGATTTTATTATCTTTTATAAATATTTATATAGAATCCATAAAAGGAAGCTCAAATGCTAAAGCCGTTCAAATGATAACTGCCCTTGAAGAACTGCAACCCTCGAGCCCCGATTTGATGTTAACTTTGTAAAATACTGTTTTATGTTCTGTACGGTAATACCCTTGATTCTATATCTATGTTTATAATTAGTTCTGTGTTGTTCTTTTTTGTTCTTGCTCCATATTTGCAATAAAAATAATAATAAAATAAAAATTTCCTGCCGAGCGCGAGTGCTGTGGTGAAAGGTGTGCTGGGGAGAGGAACCCTGAAGGTTTAATACCAGTGTGAACATCAACTCCTGCTGCACACGTTGGGCTGATTTAACAATTCACATGTTAAAACGTTCAGCTCATTCAGGACTGTTTTTACTTTTATGCTTTTTAAAATAATCAGAATCTTTTGCAAACATTATATCAGCAGAAAGATCTCCTGTTCCTTTAAAAACACTTTTCCATTTGAAACCTCTTTATCTTCTTGTGCTACATTTAGCTTTCAGCTACTATTAGGCTACTTTTAGCTAGTATGTTGCTACATTTAGCATACATTTTAGTTAGTGTTTGGCTCCTTTTAGTGCTAGTTTGTATATGTTTAACAAATGTTTTGCTACTTTTAGCACATAGCTAGCCTTTTTGTACTTTTAGCTTCTAACTACATTAGTGTCATATACCAACATTTAGCTTTTAGCTAGCCTTTTGCTACATGAAGTTTTTAGTTAGAGTTCACCTATTTTGGCAAACATTTGGCTACTTTTTGCTTATAACTAGGCTTTCACTACTTTTTGTTTTTAGCTGTTTGACTACTTTTAACAAGGTTTTTATTTATTTCATTTTAACATTTAGCTAGCTTTTTGCCACATTTAACTTTTATCCAGCTTATTGCTTCATTTGACATTTTAGCTAGTGTTTGGCTACTTTTAGTGCTTGTTTGTACACTTTTAACAAATGTTTTGCTACTTTTAGCGCATAGCCTTTTTGTACTTTTAGCTTCTAACTACATTTAGTGCCATACCTTACCTACCAGTACATTTAGCTTTTAGCTAGCCTTTTACTACATTAAGCCTTTGGTTAGTGTTCACCTACTTTAGCAAACATTTTGCTGCTTTTTGCTTATTAGGCTTTTACGAATTTTAGTTTTTAGCTAATACTTTTAGCAAAGTTTTTTTTATTTCATTTGAACATTTAGGTATAGCTTTTTGCCACATTTAACTTTTATCCAGCTTATGGCTTCATTTTACCTCTTAGTGTTTGTTTAGCAAGTGTTTTGTCATGCTTCTTTTGGTTTTTGGCTTATGTTTTGCTCCTTTTGGCTTGTCTAGTGTTCTTCTTTCAGCTTTCACGACTGAATTCCCACTTTTTCAACATATTCCAGCAAAACTATAAGCACTCCACAATACATTCATCCTTGCATTTTCACAGAAAAAGCTATTTCTATAGAATAAATCAACAAGGACTGATTCTGTGGTGAGAACATTTGGACAAATGCTCTCTACTGGTTGTTTGATACGGCTTCTGAATTTCACGAGTGGACAAGACCCGTTGGGTCAGAGGAGGAAAAACCACAGAGGAGTGTCCACACGAAGGTAGCTGTGCCTGTGCCATGACCCTAATCTCTGTCCATTACGCACATTGCTCTCCATCTCTTGATGCAGCGCTGGCACCATTTGGGGCAGGTTTAGCAATGGAAAACACAGCCACAAGCTTTGCCCATAATGCCCCCGACAATACAGTTCTTGACCCTGATCTCTAAATGTGATGAACCGTACTCTTAAAAGGTTGTTTATCTGTCCATCTGTTGGGATTTTAAGATGTTATCAAGGATACCAGAAATGGCAAAGGAGTGACGCAAGTGAGTCTCGAGGAGTCCAAAACCGTAACAAAGCATAAACAGATTACCGTAGATTTTTTTCCCCATTTAATTTGTGTGTTAGGGCACATATCTAATGCTCATGGATGCCCAGTTGCACCAGTACAATCACTTTCATTTGCAGCCTGTTTTGTGTTGTTTGTGATGTACATAAGAGGTGTTTCTGAAGTCTAAAGACTTGAAGGGGAAAAAATTAGAAAGAAGGACTGATTTAATCTGACATCCTGTTGAACACGTCTAATTTAGCCAACAAAAGTCATGCAATGTCCTCTCTGCTGACTTTTTGGTATGTAGAAAAAAAGATATGCTGTTCTTTTTGGATAAACATATTTTTTGTTTTGTTTTTGTCTTTGAAACTCTGGAAAAGAACTGCAACAGTAGCTAAATTTCCTGTGAAAATGCAAGTCGATTAAGAACGAAACGTTAATTGAATTGTTAAAGTTAAAACAAGCAAGCAGAAAAGCAGCTAAAATCGACAGAAAGTTAAAACTATCAAAATGCCAAAATTTGTGAAAATATGGTAAACGTGATATTTAATCAAACCTAGCTAAAAGTTAAAACTGTAGCCAAAAGTTAAATTTAAAAAAGCTAAAGCTACATGCAGAAAAAACAAGTTACCGTAATAGTTAAACGTAGCAACAAAACAAAAAAAACTAGAATAAGTATTATTGTATTTACCGGTAAACGCTAAATATAGCCAAATTTTAGTTAAAACTTAAAAATCGCAAAATTGTAGACAAAAGCAAAAATTAGCTAAATTTTAGCCAATTGTAGCTAAACTGTAGCGCAAAGCTCAAAATAGCAAAACAAAAGCTTACTGAAGCTAAAAAGTATAGCTAAAAGTATAAAACTTACCAAAAAAACAACTCAAAATTCATAGCACTATTCCAGATTTAGCTGAATATTTTGAATTTTCACACGAATTATAGACATAAACAAAATGATTTTGGTATAGATCCACCTCTTTTGTATCTTATATACCATGATAAATATTTCCAAATACACATAAATCATCATTCATACCTACGATATGCACGGATAGCTTCTATTTGTTCCCATAATTCTCCGAGTGGGAGGACTGGAAGCTTCTCTCACCACTCCATCAACGAGCACTCACTCATACATATTCCCAAACACAGCATTGTTCTAACAACCTTCTCCAATAGACAGATCTGTTCAATAAAGTTGGCCATAGGATGCCAACTGTGTGGCAGCATTTAGTGACATTGTTGTGCAGCCTGTCTCGATGGTAACAAGGCCTAAACATCAGTGGTTTTGAGGAATTTAAACGCCATTGGAAAGAACAGGAAGGAGTTACTGGTTGTACAAAAAGTTCCAAAATACGATATCGTTATTGCAACTCGTTAGCAAAAACGGACTTGTGCAACTCCGTAATGGTTTTGGGAGGGGGAGGAAATAAGTTGAGTGTTGGTTAAATGTTACCCTTGACCAACCACACATCCCTGGAGAAGCCCATAAAACTCATGTAGATGGTATCAGCTACAAACACGCACATACATCCGATCCTGAATGCTCCTTCTGTTCCCTGAACTCCCCATCTAGGCTCGGCTAATGGGCTAATGTTAACTGTTTTCAAGATTAAAGAACAACTGCTTCTCATAAACCACATGCCGATGAGAAAGAACATTAACAAATGTTAAACCTACACACTTTTGCATGACATCGTTTGTTTAGTTTGTCGCAGTTGCATTTATCAAACAACCTCCGTGTTTCTACTCAATAATCCTCAGTCTGCGTGCTGAGCATAGATCATGCTGAAAGGCTGTATGTATCAGTCTGTCAGGAGTTAATAAACTATATGGATTACAGGATGCAATACATTTGCAGTCTTGGAACCATTGGCAAAAACGGGATCTGTCTATGCTCAGCACAAATACTTCTGACTAATGACATGGACGTTGTTTGGTTGAGAAAACAGCTACAAACTAAACCAACTGGGTTATTTAAAAGTAGTGACGGGCCGTTTGAAGCTGAAGCTTTGGGGCCTGTATTGAAAAAACAACAATGATTCTGAAGTTCTGTGTCGGAGCTTGATGTATTTGACAAAAGTCACAAGATCAATGACGTCCGAAGCTTCGAAAGTATCGAAGTTACATCACTGCTTTGGTTTTGATTCAAAGCTTGAGGAAGTAGATCATTGGAAAGATTTGGGCTGTGTTTAGGTGGTGCAGTTTGCACAAAATATAACAAACAAGTAGACATACAGCCATAGAGACATGGAGCCAACCAGTCTGCTGTGTTTTATTTTGATCTCACAGTAAACATAAACTGGTTCGTTACATAAAGTCATGGAGGTAGGAAACCCGCAGCACAAGCGTCGTTCTAAACTGGTATTAATGTGAACTACATATGTTTTATTTTAAAAAAAAAGTGCTTACAAATGTCAAGGCATCGCAAGCACAGGGGCATCATGCCATGCCACAAGTCCATCCACCAGTGGTGTAGTTTACATTTTTGTAGTGGGTATACTGTGCTTGGAAACCAATGCTGGTTAGTACAATGTAATTGTCAATTTATTTTGATTTTTAAGCATATTGAACTTTTCCAAATTTCTCTGATGCTTATATTTGAATAAATTGTACAACAAACTTTGTACAACTGTTGGCTTTGTATTAAAACATGTTATATAATTTATAAAATAGTATCAAAGCAAAACATGTTCAAGTTTTAAGTCCATAAGTATTACAGTAATTACACAATAATTTGCTGAATAAGCAAATGTACAAACAAGTGCTACATACCGATAGATTGTTACGGAAGCATTTAACTGCCATTTAACGTATCAATGAGTGCCTAATAATATTTCATTTATCATTGGGCACTTTTAAGTGGGTAAACTGAACATTTTAATCTTTTCTAGTGGGTATACTCTGTATACCCTCATATCGCATAGACTACACCACTGCGGCGCCCATCCATCCATTATCTTTACCCGCTTATTCTTTTTCGGATCGCGGGGATCACTGGTGCCCAAATCCAGCTATCACTGTGTGAGATGCAGGGGACACCCTGGACAGGGCTCCATCACATGGACACACAGAGACAAGCAAGAAAAACAACCATTCACTCTCTCCCTTACCTAGGGACAATTTAAAGTTACCAACCAGCCTAACATGCATGTTTTTGTTCTGTGGGAGGAAACTGGAGTACCCAGAGAAAACCCACACATGCATGGAGAGAGCATGCAAACTCCACACAGAAAGGCTCCCAGGGCTTGGATTTTTGAAACGGGTAACCTGCTCGCTGAGAGGCGCCAGCTCTACCAACTGCGCCACCGTGCTGCCATCAAAATTATTTATTCATTCAATCACTGTAACTTTATTCTTTCACCTACAAAAAAATAAATGTTCAAAGCACATCAATGAATGTCCAATATCAGAGAGAAATGTCTCAGGATATAAAACCCAAAAAGATTATATTTATACTTTTGGCCACAAGATGTCGCCAAAGAGAAAAGGGTTAGAAAGCTTTGAGTAATGAACCTTTTTCAAAACAAGCTTCGTTTACCCACAAGTGTGCTGGTGCCCAATTTTAAGAACAAGGGTGTTGTACAGAGTTGTAGCAACTACAGGGGAATTAAGTTGATGAGTCACACGATGAAGATCTGGGAGAGAGTTGTGGAAGGAAGACTTAGACAAGATGTGACTATCTGTGAGCAGCAGTATGGTTTCATGCCAAGAAAGAGCACCACAGATGCATCTTTGCTTTGAGGATGTTGATAGAGAAGTACAGAGAGGGTCAGAAAGAACTCCATTGTGTGTTTGTGGATTTAGAAAAAGCATATGACAGGGTGCCAAGAGAGGAGGTGTGGTATTGCATGAGGAAATCTGGAGTGGCAGAAAAGTATGTTAGACTGGTACAGGACATGTATGAGGACAGCAGGACATGTATGAGGACAGCAGGACATGTATGAGGACAGCAGGACATGTATGAGGACAGCAGGACATGTATGAGGACAGCAGGACATGTATGAGGACAGCAGGACATGTATGAGGACAGCAGGACATGTATGAGGACAGCAGGACAGTGGTGAGATGTGCTGTAGGAGTGACAGATAGCTTCAAGGTGGAGGTGGGAGTGCATCAAGGATCGGCTCTGAGCCCCTTCTTGTTTGCTCTGGTGATGGACCGACTAACAGATGAGGTCAGGCAGGAATCCCCATGGACTATGATGTTTGCAGATGACATTGTGATCTGTGGTGAGAACAGGGAACAGGTGGAAGAGAACTTGGAGAGGTGGAGGTATGCACTTGAAAGAAGAGGAATGAAAGTCAGCCGTAGTAAGACAGAGTACATGTGTGTGAATGAGAGGGAGGCCAGTGGAACAGTGAGGCTACAAGGAGCAGAGGTCACAAAGGTGCAGGACTTCAAGTACTTGGGGTCCACTGTCCAGGAAAATGGGGAATGTGGTAAAGAGGTGAAAAAGAGAGTCCAGGCAGGATGGAGTGGATGGAGAAAAGTTTCAGGAGTGATTTGTGACAAAAAGGTGTCAGCAAAGGTCAAAGGAAAAGTTTACAAGACAGTGGTGAGACCAGCTATGTTGTATGGTCTGGAGACAGAGACATGGACAAAAAGACAGGAGAAAGAACTGGAAGTGGCAGAAATGAAGATGTTGAGGTTCTCCTTAGGAGTGACAAGGATGGATAAGATCAGGAATGAGATCATCAGAGGTACAGCACATGTTGAACAACTGGGAGATAAAGTTAGGGAGGACACACTGAGATGGTTTGGACATGTCCAGAGGAGGGACAGTGGGTATATTGGTAGAAGGATGTTAGAAATGCAGCTGCCAGGAAAAATACAAAGAGGAGATATATGGATGCAGAGAGGACATGAAATAGTTGGAGTGAGGACAGAGGATGCAGAGGACAGATTGAGGTGGAGGAGGATGACTCGCTGTGGCGACCCCTGAAAAGGGAGATGCCGAAAGAAGAAGAAGAAGAAAGTATACCCATCACTTTTTAAAAGTGTAGAAATTAATTACTAGCCCATGTAGCATTCTTTCACATTAGTACCGTATGTCGTTTCTGCGAAAGAAATGTCTTATAGGCCTGAAAAACAAAAACAGGCATTCATTTTGCTAACCACTAGCTTAGCATATAGCTTAGCTTAGGCTAGGTGAAGTTTGTTGCCATTTTCTCCATATTCTGTGCTCAATAACAAAAGTCGCAGATGATAAGATACAAAATACTGATATCTACTGTATATGACAGGAACATTAACACTACATTATTACTTTTGTTTGGCGTATTGTTTCTGTACTATTAGTATTTAGCGTATTCTTAGTTTATCGAATTTCTTAGTTCCCATCTTAGATCTTATTACAGTTTTTCTTTACAATTAATACATTTGTTGGGTGTAACTGGGACCCTGTGTGCACAATTTCATTTCACCTCATGTACCACATCATGAGATGTGAATGACAATAAAGAAACCTTGACCTTAAAAATGACCAGACTATCTCTTTAAGGCGTAGAAACTTGGGTGAACCGACTTTTCACCCAAGCTCTGTCTGTTACATCTGTGTTTTTACTGCCTATCAGGGGTGTTCAGACTTTTTCAGCATGCGAGCTACTTTTGAAATTATCAAGTCAAAGTGATCTACCTACTATAAGGCCCCGTTTACACGAAAACCACCTGTGGAAACATTAGTGATTTTTCAATGTTTATTGGGGGTAATAAACAAAAAATAAGCTGGTTTACATGAAAAATGTTGTAGTTTTCATGTCAGTCGGGTTGCCAGATAAGAAATTATGAACTATAGTACAGTACTGTGGCTTTAAAATGATAGTATTTTGACCTAAACTGTTGTGTTTGCTGAGTAAAGATGTTCTAAGATTCAATTCAATTCAGTTTATTTATATAGCGTCAATTCACAAATGAAGTAATCTCAGGATACTGAACAGACAATTTTTTTTTTTTTATGTCATGCTGCTATCTACCAGTACTACCTCAGAGATCTACCAGTAGATCACGATCTACGTAATGAGCACCCCTGGCCTATTGCATACAAACATATTTGTAATTTGGTTTTATTGGTATTTTACGTTGTGAGCGCCACGTGCAATGTTTCCGGGTGTCTGAGGGACTGCAGAGCAGCTGAAGCAGAGTCAGACATGAACGTTGTTTAGATTACGTGTAAAGTAGCCATGAAACTATTTAGACCACAATGCATTGCAAAATACTGACTTTCAGCATGCACATAACTGTAAAAAGTTCAACTGCAACTGATGTAGAGCCTTCAGGGTGCATTGCACCAATCTGAAGGTTAAACTAAGAGCAACGCAGTGGTGTAGTCTACATTTTTGTAGTGGGTATACTGTGCTTAGAAAACCAAGTGCACTGGTTAGTACAATGCAATCGTCAAATTATTTTGATTTTTAAGCATATTGAACATTTCCAAATTTCTCTGATGCTTATATTTGAATAAATGAACAACAAACTTTGAACAACAGTTGGCTTTGTATTAAAAACATGTTACAGAATTTATAAAATGGTATCAAACTAAAACAAGTATCAAGTATTACGTAGTATTAATTATACAATAATTTGCTGGATAAGCGATTGAATAAATAACTGATTTTTACGAAAGCATTTAACTACAGTACCGTTTAACGTATCAATGACACAATAATGATATGTCATGTATCGCTGGGCACTTTAAAGTGGGTATACTGAAATTCTTAATCTAGTGGGTATACCCAAATATGTAGACTACACCACCGGAGCCATCCTGGAGGAAAGACAGTTGACTGTCAGGACATTGCTGTTCAAATGTTCCCGTCAGCAGTAACAACAACAAAAAGTCTATATTTGCAAAACAAAGCACCTGACATTTGGTAGATTGATATCTTACTTGGAAGAGATGACAGCGATATTAACAGGTCAGTGTCCGGGCATGTCCATGTATAATAATGAGTCGTCCCACAAGTCATTACAAAACATTTTCCTCTTCCGAAATCAGTCAAAAACAAGTGTCCTGATGAGAAAAGACTCAGAACAGTAGGTTTGAAAAAAGTTACAAGTTGTTTCTGAAAGGGGAACGTGGTGATCTTCAGGGAAATGACAGAGCAGGATCACAGGCTGCTGCCATTTATAAAAATAAAAAAAAACTTTTTATGCAGATAAAGAAACGGGGGCTGTCGACGAGGGAGTCGACCCAAGACAAGTGAACCTGTCAGGAATCTTTGCTACTCTCCCACCTCATCGCTCTTCAAGGTGTCAGGAGGAAAGACCCATGGCCTCAATCTTCTATGGTGGCCCACTCACCCCTGCTCTACAATAAGCTCAAAGGAAATCAGCCAAATCCAAAAAATAACCCAAAAAATAAAAAAACATACAGAAACAGGATGAACTACTCGTGACAAATCTGAAAGATGTCACCAACAAAAGCTGCGGTCAGAGAAGTGAAATGAGAAGCAAAACGTCAGGAGATTCTTGAGTCTTCTCAAATGACAGCAGATGATGACTTTCACATCAATGTCACAGTAAAAGGTCAAGAAGACGTGAACAAGAAACAAATCCAGACATCAAATGTAATCTGTGGATTTAAAAAAACGTGGATCATTGCATAACTTTGTGTGTCCCTGAGTGACAGCCATGCGCGTGCACGTTTAAAACCTGTGGCTCACCATCTCCACTTGTCGTGGGTCCAGGTTGGTGGGAGCAGAGGCTGGAACAGCAAAGTGGATCTTCTTCCTCTCCTTGTGCTCCCCCTCGACGTGGGTCGACATGGAGGGCTCCATGGCTCTGGGTCCTGGGGGTCTGACTCCCACTGGAAGACAAGTAAATCACTTCTGTGGAGGAACCTGTCACCACTGAAGAACTCTCTCAGACCTCCTGAATGTGGCCTGGTCACCCCCAGACTTCTTCTGCCTCTGGAAGAACTTCCCCCACCTCTGCTCCACTTTCCCTCCCCAGCAGCTGCTGCTCTGGACCTCTGTCTCTGTCAGCGTCTGCCTTTAAACCTGAGCAGCAGTGTCCTCAGAGCTGAGGAGGCAAGTGGGCGGGGCCATTTGTCTAAAGAAGGCGGGGATATAGAGGGATGGGGAGGAGTCAGAAGAGGGGCAGTTTACTAAAAAAAAAAAGGGACAGAGCTGCTGTTTTGATCAGTATGGAAGCCCATTTCCGCCAGTCTATTTTAAAAAATTGCAGAAATTATCTCAAAATGTTGACCTAGTATCTCAAAATTTTGAGATACTATGTCAAAAATTTGAGATACTATGTCAAAATTTTGTCTATGGTCTATGGAATGGTTTAGAGAACGATATGAAAGTTGCAAAAACAATGATTTTATTTTTAAAAAAAATGAATAAAATTAGGTTTTTGGAAAAATATAAATAATTTTTTTGTTTCAAAATTTATCAATGGTAAAATATGTTTTACAGCTTGGTGGGGGAAGATCAGTGTGCTGGAACTCTGACTGAGGAAGCCCTCTGGACTGAGGGTGAAACCTTTCGACTAAAAGAAACTGTCCAGATGACCAGATTGAGACTTATCAGATTTGATATCTGGATTATTGAGTATGAACTTTCTTGTAAAATATGTTGCGTTATTTATTGTGTAATATTTTTTGTGGATTATTGTTGTTTGAATTGATTGTTTGAATTATTTTTTGTTAAAAAAAGGGGGCAGACATAAGATTTTATCTTCTTCTGTTTCCTTTCATTTCATGTAATGCTTGATTTTTTATTTACATGGAATTAAAAATAGTTTTTGTGTTGTTTTAAATTTGATCTTTGAAATGAATAAAGAATATAAATAAATAAAATAAAATAAATAAAATTTTCAGATACTAGGTCAAAATTTTGAGATACTAGGTCAAAAATTTGAGATACTAGGTCAAAATTTTCAGATACTAGGTCAAAATTTTTGATATAGTATCTCAAATTTTTGACATATCTCAAAATTTTGAGATAGTATCTCAAAAATTTGAGATACTCCACGGAGATACTATGTCAAAATTTTGAGATACTATCTCAACATTTTGAGATACTATCTCGAATTTTTGAGATAATTTTTGCTATTTTTTTTAATATACTGGCGGAAATGGGCTTCCATAGATCTGAGCTGAGGCTGATTTGCAACGAGTGGGGAAAATGTATAATCTCTTCGCATCAGCTGAGCCTCTTTTGGCCTCTTTTGTGAATGAGAGATTTGTGCTTGTAGGGGGGATGGGGTGGGACAGATAAACCCGAGAATGATGCAGGGAAGACCGTGCAGCAGCTAAGATCCTTTCTGCACTGTTTTGAATATATTGAAGTTTCTGAAGGTTTTGCCAGGGATTCCAATAAACAGGGAGTTGCAGTAGTCGAGCCTGGAGGAGACAAAAGCATGGACGAGCTTCTCAGCATCGGAAAAAGTTAGGGATGGGCGAAGTCTGGAGATGTTTCGAAGATGGAAGAAGCAAGTTTTAAACAGAAGCTTAATGTGATTTTCAAATGTAAGATTGGAGTCCATTTTTATTCCAAGATTAGTAACAGAGGTGGAGAGGGGGATGTCTTGTCCAGAAAAGGAAAGTGTTGTTATAGTAGATGTTTGTACCTGGTGAGGGGTGCCAATCAGTATGGCCTCAGTCTTGGAGCAGTTTAATTGAAGAAAGTTCTGATTCATCCATGCCCTAATTGCCTCCAGGCAGGCAGAGAGGGCAGTGAGTGAAGATGGAGATGACAAGGTGGAAGATGAGGATGCTCCAGTCCTGATGTAAATCATGTGTTTCCATATCAGTGATTAAAGAAAT
>JBBPBX010014077.1:0-22948 GCA_038048925.1 Garcialebias charrua | reverse complement strand
GGGAGTATGGGGTACCAGGCCCTTTGATAAGGGCTGTTAGGTCCCTGTACGACCGGTGTCAGAGCTTGGTCCGCATTGCCGGCAGTAAGTCAGGCTCGTTTCCGGTGAGAGTTGGACTCCGCCAAGGTTGCCCTTTGTCACCGATTCTGTTCATAACTTTTATGGACAGAATTTCTAGGCGCAGCCAAGGTGTTGAGAGGATCCGTTTTGGTGACCTTAGAATCGCTTCTCTGTTTTTTGCAGATGATGTGGTCCTACTGGCTTCATCAGTTCGTGATTTACAACTTTCACTGGAGCGGTTTGCAGCCGAGTGTGATGCGGCCGGGATGAGGATCAGTTCCTCCAAATCCGAGGCCATGGTCTTGAGCCGGAAAAGGGTAGCATGCCCTCTCCGGGTCGGGGAGGAGGTCCTGCCCCAAGTGGAGGAGTTTAAGTATCTCGGGGTCTTGTTCACGAATGAGGGAAAACTGGAGCGTGAGATCGATAGGCGGATAGGTGCAGCGTCCGCAGTGAAGCGGGCGCTGTACCGGTCTGTCGTGGTGAAGAGAGAGCTGAGTCGAAAGGCAAAGCTCTCAATTTACCGATCGATCTACGTTCCCACCCTCATCTATGGTCATGAGCTTTGGGTTGTGACCGAAAGAACAAGATCTCGGATACAAGCGGCTGAAATGAGTTTTCTCCGCAGGGTGTCTGGACTCTCCCTTAGAGATAGGGTGAGAAGCTCAGTCATCCGGGAGGGACTCGGAGTAGAGCCGCTGCTTCTCCACATCGAGAGGAGCCAGTTGAGGTGGCTCGGGCATCTGGTTAGGATGCCTCCTGGACGCCTCCCTGGTGAGGTGTTCCGGGCATGTCCCACCGGGAGGAGACCCAGAGGAAGACCCAGGACGACGCTGGAGGGACTATGTTTCTCGGCTGGCCTGGGAACGCCTTGGGATTCCCCCGGAGGAGCTGCTCCAAGTGGCTGGGGAGAGGGAAGTCTGGGCCTCCCTACTTAGGCTGCTACCCCCGCGACCCGACCCCGGATAAGCGGAAGAAGATGGATGGATGGATGGATGGATAGGTTTTTGGAAAAATATAAATAATTTTTTTGTTTCAAAATTTATCAATGGTAAAATATGTTTTACAGCTTGGTGGGGGAAGATCAGTGTGCTGGAACTCTGACTGAGGAAGCCCTCTGGACTGAGGGTGAAACCTTTCGACTAAAAGAAACTGTCCAGATGACCAGATTGAGACTTATCAGATTTGATACCTGGATTATTGAGTATGAACTTTCTTGTAAAATATGTTGCGTTATTTATTGTGTAATATTTTTTGTGGATTATTGTTGTTTGAATTGATTGTTTGAATTATTTTTCGTTAAAAAAAGGGGGCAGACATAAGATTTTATCTTCTTCTGTTTCCTTTCATTTCATGTAATGCTTGATTTTTTATTTACATGGAATTAAAAATAGTTTTTTTGTGTTGTTTTAAATTTGATCTTTGAAATGAATAAAGAATATAAATAAATAAAATAAAATAAATACAATTTTCAGATACTAGGTCAAAATTTTGAGATACTAGGTCAAAAATTTGAGATACTAGGTCAAAATTTTCAGATACTAGGTCAAAATTTTCAGATACTAGGTCAAAATTTTTGATATAGTATCTCAAATTTTTGACATATCTCAAAATTTTGAGATAGTATCTCAAAAATTTGAGATACTCCACGGAGATACTATGTCAAAATTTTGAGATACTATCTCAACATTTTGAGATACTATCTCGAATTTTTGAGATAATTTTTGCTATTTTTTTTAATATACTGGCGGAAATGGGCTTCCATAGATCTGAGCTGAGGCTGATTTGCAACGAGTGGGGAAAATGTATAATCTCTTCGCATCAGCTGAGCCTCTTTTGGCCTCTTTTGTGAATGAGAGATTTGTGCTTGTAGGGGGGATGGGGTGGGACAGATAAACCCGAGAATGATGCAGGGAAGACCGTGCAGCAGCTGAACTTCCTGACATTTCACTGGATTTAAAGCTGTTGATGCACATGAGGCTAAAAGAGAAAGACCAGACACTGAAAGCACAAAACTCAGAGAAATGACTGTTTCTGTGACGCATCCTGTTGGAAAACTGCTGGACTTGGCAGCTAAAATCAGCTAAAACCAGCTAAAATTGTGAACTAGAAGGTAAAAAAATCGCAAAGTTGTTGTTAAAAGCTCAAATTAACTAAACATTGTAATAGCAAAATCTAAGAAAACCATAAAGCTTAAATAAGCAAAATAGTTGCTAAGGGTTAAAAGTAGCTACTGTATAGGTAAAAGCTAAAATTACAAAACTGCAACTAAATAGACATAAGCTAAAATTTAAATTAGTAAAACAATAACAAAAAAACTGAGCAAAAATTTAGCTAAACGCTAAAATTATCGATACAGGTAGTCCTCGACTTACGACGGAGTTCCGTTCCTGTGTCGCGTCGTAAAGCGAATTTCAACGTAAGTCAAAACATACATAAATACTGCACCTTATACGTACAGTAGCTACTGTATTTTACCAAACACTTAGCCTATCCTAACACAGTACCCTACATAATTATCAAAAAACACATACATTTAGGAGCCATAATGAAGGGAAAAAATATAGTTAATAACCTACTGGTATGCTGGTGAAGCCGTTTTCCTCCGTCCCTCCTCTGTATTCTCCATTCGTTTACGTTGTAAAACCGCCGTCCATAAAACAGCTACTTTTCCACAGCTGCTGCTGTTTCTGCCTGTCCAGCTTGCTCCAACAAGTTTTGTTTTGTTTTTTTGAATGTCCAGAGGACCAGACTTAGCTTCAAGCTCAAGCCTCCGCAGCTAACTGGAAACTGCGTAAATTGGCTTCAAAATAATTTTTTTGAATTTTTTTTATTTTTTATTTTTTATGGAGATGCGTGTCGTAACCACGAAACGTCGTAATTCGTTATATTGCTTCTTTCTATACTTATATATAATTTTTGCTATTTTGGGGTATAACTGGGAAGTTGAGTACACAATTTCGTTCCATCTCATGTACCACATGCTATGCGAATGCCAATAAAGAACTTGAGCTTGAAGTTAAAGCTAAAATTAACAAAACAGTAGCTAAAAGCTAACGGGCATATAAAAACAGAGCAAGCGATGTAGATTTCAGACAATGTTTCTGATAAAAGTGAAGCAATTTGATGTATGTATGGGGAGATTTTTATTTTGTAGATAAAGTTTATTCATTTAAAAAAGATAAAATACTTTAGGCCATATGACACTATCACTGATGGAGCCAAACTATTCCAATATATGAATAACTTGTCAAGCGTGAACGCTGAGTGGACGTTCACACAACTAATGCCAGGACAGAATCCAGTGTTTTGCACATCTAGTTATGATTGATTTGTAATATAGAAAAACTGTATGTAAATATAATTAAATGTTGCTATTTAAACAAAGAAGGGAAAGAGGGGTAAAGAAGCTGTTATTTAACTCTCATGGCGGAGGGACTTGGACATCACAGGGCTGTAGATTTAGCCCGGGGGCAGAGCTGAGCTTTGACATGAACTGAAATGAAGGAAAAAGCTTAGCCTAAGGAGGAGGAGGCGTAAAGGCGGTCAGGGGGCCTTCGTGGGCAGAATATAGAAAGTCAAGGTAAACATGTTGTGCTGGGACTGGATCTGCATCCAGAGTTGAGTGACTTGAGTAATCTGAGTGTTTATTCCACTGCTTAGAGCATATTTCTGCTGGAGGAATGGCCTCAACACAGTCCACCCCTTTCAGTGATGGCAACTATTTTTAATTTATGAAATTACACGCCGTTAAAAAACAGATTACAGTACTGTGTTTCCAAAGTGAATGAATCATTTTCAGTGTCTTTGGTTTGATTTTCTTACACAATGGTTGCATAACTTGCAGTATGATCAGACTTGTGCAATGCTTTAAGAGGGGCGAACAATGCACTTGGTGTAATAAGCTGGAATAAAACCACGGATTGACTCATTCTGGCCAAAAGAAGACGGAATGATTCACCAGCTGGTATTAAAAAAGATGGCTGCTGACGACAATCAGAAGTCTTTAATGATAATTATATTCATTAAGACATCCCCTTCTCTCTAATTTTATTTAATGTTTTTGAACTTTATTGGTTTGCAGTTGTGCTTATGGCATGTTAAAAACAAGTTACAACTTTATTTTTAGGCTTTTTTTATTTATTTGGAAGCGTGCCTCCCAAACATCCCCCTGCAGGTTGTATTCTATATCCACACTTCTTGTGAATGAACTTCTGATCTCCTTCACTTCAAAAAGCTTGTCAAGAAAGGAATGAGCCGTTAATCTGCACCGAGCACTTTTTATGTTCTTTGAAATCCTTGGAATTAAATCTGACAAGAAGAATGCACGTGGATTGTATTTTGGGGGCGTTTTCTCCTTGGAGACTTGTTTTGCACAAATCCCCTCTCGTCCTGCTTCACTAAGTGTTTCCTGCACAAACACTCTGTTGTCTCTTGTTTTTGTAAAAGTCTAGATCTGTACAGTAACAAGGTTCGAGTTTTTTAAGACTTCTGTAAGTTAAAGTGATGTCGGGAAAATTTTATAAATTTCTTGTAAAGTTTGCAGAGAACTTTTGCCATTGATGTGGATATAAAATGTGACAGCAGGCCCCGTTTATTACATGTAAAACGTCAAAAATTATGATTTTCTCTGTTTTTTCCACTTTTAGTTCTTGTTCTTTTGTCATGTTTGAAGATAAGTTTTCATCTCTTGTTTCATTAAGCAGACTGGTGTATTGTCTCCCCTCGGCTTTAGGAATGCAATTAAAACTGGACTTCAGAGTTTGTTCTCCTTCATCCAAATAGAACAAGACAAGATCAAAAACAAAAACAAAAAGAATGTGGAAAAAACAAATACAAAAATAAGGACATGTGGGACTCCGACAGGGCAATGATATAAAGTATTTCTTTTTTTAAATAAAGGACAAGTTCAGTGAATGATATCATAGTTTAAACTAAGATTATCTCACGATGACAGTGTTGGTGCAGTTTCAAACCTTGTAAATGACTTCATGTGTGACTTTATGCAATACAGTATTCCTATGTGATCTGCTTCAAGTAAGTTATGAGTCTCACTCTCACAATAAAATTTAGCTGTAAAAGTTGCTGGTTAAATGCATTTTTGGGGTCAAAGATTTATCTTTTAATGATTAATTAATGAAAGTTTTATTAAAAATATGTCCACTGGTTCAGAAGATATATTGCTAATATTAAAGTCACATGAGTGGAAACATGTCTTTGTCTCTGCAGCTGTTCATCCTTGTTAAAAGATGCGTTGCGTTGTTTCACTTTAAGCTTTTTTTTTTCTTTTGGCTGCTTCTTCTTCAAGGGTTGCCACAGCAAACTAATCACATGAATTGTTTTTACCGGATGTCCTTCCTGACGCAACCACAGACCACCGAGCTACCACAGCACAGCACAGTGTGGAGCAGAGAGCTGCCTTCTAGGACAACCGGGGGAGCAGATGGTGGGGGTTAAGTGCCTTGCTCAAGGGCACTGAGCAGAGCTGTTGTTTCTAACCCAGGCCCAAAGCCCGGCCCGACCCAACTTAAATTCAGGGTGGGCCATGATAATGTGCTGGATGAGTGGGCTGGGTCGGTGTCAGGCTTTTGATTGGACCAAATTATATGATAACATGGCTTGACATACATCACCGGCTGCACTCGGCCATTTCACCGTGAGCTGACCGGCCTTGAAAGAGGTGAAAAGTTCAGTTCGGCGTCAGATATTCTCACCTCCTTCTACAGGTGTGCAGTGGAGACCATCCTGTGCTCCAGCATCAATGTGTGGCATGGAGGCTGCACAGTTGCAGAGAGGAAAGCTCTACAGAGAGTGGTGAAGGCTGCACAGAAGTCTGTTGGAGTCAGTCTCCCCACCATCACAGACATTTACACCTCCAGATGCAGGAAAAGAGCCACCTGCATCATGAAAGACCTCACTCACCCAGCACACTCACTCTTTGCCCCACTCCCCTCAGGACGGAGGTTGAGGAGCATCAAATGTAGAACCACTAGACTGAGGAACAGCTTCTACCCTGAGGCTGTTAGACTCATGAATAAATAAATAATAAGAATAAACACTGCAAAATATCACATCATGCTGATGCTGATCTGTTTTCTTGTTGCTGTGTTCATCTGTGACCATCTGCTCATACAGACTCATGTTCGTGCTGCTGTTTATAATGATGTTTTTCCACTACATTAGGGCTTAGTGTATTACTAGTTGATGTTTTTCTTAGTTAATTCTAGATGTTATTACTGTTTTTCTCTTGCATTTGTTGTTGGATGTAACTGGGACCCTGTGTACATAATCTCGTTTTCATCACATGTACCACATGCGGTGCAAATGACAATAAAGACTCTCTGACTCTGACTCTGAGATGGGACTGTACTGCCAGGAAGCGATCCATCGCCCAAATGGACGTTCACTCAGCCGTTGCACTCAGTGGACGCGCACGGCCGATGACCCAATGAGATCCCAAAGCAGACATGTCAGAGCAGGGTCCGTGTCGGAATAATGCAGAATGCAGCATAAAGTCAGAGAGTCAGAGTACTTTTATTAACATTGCACAAGTTTGCACCAGTACAGCGTGAATATGTACGCACAGTCATCCTGAAGGGGACTACGTGTGTGAAGCTGCTGCTATCAGGACACCATATGAGACATCAAAAGATATATTGTAGCGTGTGAAGAAGGAGAAACAAACTGATCTGCGAGCAGTTGCCTTTATTCCTTCGAGCGTCAAAACCAGAAACAGAATGAATGAATTTACACACGAACACTTCTTCTTCTTCACCTCGTAAAACCTGGGGAGCACCTCGCTGGCTCCTCCTACTGGGTGAGAGAGAGATGAGGCCATATACCTCACCAACACACCACACAGCCCCCCCCCCCGAACACCCAGAAGGGCAAATACAAAACATATCAGTCTCTCACAGGGGGCCTAATCAACCTGCCGAACCGACTGCGTCGACTCGGGGGCGGAGAAACAGCTGGCACCCGTGCAGGAACAACATTTTGTGCCACAGGGGGAGGAACACAGTTGGGGGGAGAAAACGGAAGATGGGGTCGAGCAGGAGGGCGGCCGCGTCTAGGAACCTGAGCCGGCAACACCTCATCATCAGCCAACACATAGGCTGGCTTCAGGCGGTCCACTGTAACCAGCTCTCTACGCCCACCCATGTCTAAAACAAAACTTTTCGCGCCCCTTTCGAGCACCCGAAACGGCCCGTCATACGGAGGCTGGAGGGGCGAACGGTGGGCGTCACGTCGCACAAAAACAAAACGGGCAGACTGGAGTGCTGTGGGCACAAACGCCTGCGGGAAACAATGGTGCACAGGACCCGGAACCAAAAGACTACTCTGCGAATAGGGGTCCACCGCTTCGGGGAACCGTGGAGCGGCAGCGTCTAACAAAAACTCCCCTGGGATTCGTAAAGGCTGACCAAAAACCAACTCGGCTGATGAAGCGTTGAGGTCCTCCTTAGGAGCTGATCGCAACCCAAGCAGCACCCACGGCAAACGCTCCACCCAGCCAACGTCTGTTAGCGCAGCACGTAACGCCGCCTTAAGAGACCGATGGAAACGTTCAACCAACCCGTTAGCCTGAGGGTGGTAGGCGGTAGTGCGATGCACCTGCACCCCCAAGGAGCGCGCCATCTCGGACCAGAGCCCTGAAATAAACTGGGGACCTCTGTCTGAAGTGATGTCCGAGGGCACACCAAAACGGGCAACCCAAGTGGAGAGGAACGCACCAGCCACGTCGGAGGTAGTTGTGGAAGAAAGAGGAACGACCTCCGGCCACCTGGTTGTGCGGTCGACCACTGTAAGCAGGTGTGTGAAACCCCGTGATGGGGGCAGGGGACCAACTAAGTCCACATGCACGTGGTCAAAACGCTTGGCTGGAATGGGAAATGGTTCCAGTGGTGCCTTAGTGTGCCGGTGCACCTTGGCACGCTGACAAGCCACGCAAGCCGCTGCCCAACTCCTCACCTCTCTGCGTAAACCAGGCCACACAAAACGTGCGCTGACTAGTTTCACAGACGCGCGCACACCTGGGTGCGAGAGAGAGTGAACAGAGTCAAAAATGCGGCGGCGCCAACCTGATGGAACCACTGGGCGTGTCCGGCCTGTGGAAACGTCACACAGGATCAAAGGACCGCCCTCTCCCAATTTGACCTCCTCTAGCTTAAGCCCTGAAACGCCGGCACGAAGGGCAGTTATATCAGCGTCTCCCGGTTGGTCAGCGGCCATGGCAGAAAAATCTACCCCGAGGAGCACAGGACAAACGAGCACCCGTGACAGACAGTCTGCCACTGAGTTGGATTTTCCAGCCACATGGCGGACGTCCGTTGTAAACTCTGAAATGGCCGCCAAGTGCCGTTGCTGACGCGCTGACCAGGGCTCCGAAACTTTAGACATTGCAAACGTGAGTGGTTTGTGGTCCACATAAGCCGTAAACGAATGACCCTCCAGCAAAAAATGAAAATGCCGTGTAGCTAAGAACAGCGCCAACAACTCGCGGTCAAAAACGCTGTACTTGCGCTCGCAGTCCCGCAATTTACGGCTGAAAAATGCCAACGGCTGCCATGCGTCGCCAACGCGTTGCTCTACAACGGCCCCCACAGCTATATCTGAAGCATCAGTTGTCAGCGCAATCGGGCCTCTGAATCTGGATGGGCTAGGAGTGCCGCGCTAGCTAACGCGGACTTAGCACCATCAAAAGCAGTGATCCGGTCCGGGGTCCAAACCACTGTGTCAGTCGGCTTTCTTGAGCGCAGGGCCTCGTAGAGAGGCTGCAGGAGATGGGCTGCATTGGGAATGAACCTGTTGTAAAAGTTCACCATGCCCAAAAACTCCTGCAACTTTTTAACCACCAGAGGACGTGGGAACTCTGCCACCGCCTGCACCTTGGCAGGCAATGGAACTGCACCCTGCGCGGAAATTCGATGACCTAAAAAATCGATCACCGGTAAACCAAACTGGCACTTAACCGGATTAATGATCAAGCCATGTGCATCCAAGCGCTGAAAATTTTCTTTCAGGTGCAACAGGTGCTCCTCGGTTGACGAGCTGGCCACCAAAATGTCGTCCAGATAGACAAACACAAAATCGAGGCCACGTAACACGGAGTCCATCAGCCTTTGAAAAGTCTGTGCTGCCCCCTTTAGTCCAAACGGCATGCGGAGGAACTCAAAAAGCCCAAAGGGGGTGATTACTGCAGTTTTAGGTACATCGCTGGACTGCACTGGGACTTGATGGTAGCCGCGCACCAGATCCACCTTAGAAAAAATGGAAGCACCCGACAACCGAACAGAAAAGTCCTGAATGTGCGGAATGGGGTAGCGATCAGGCGTCGTCACGTTATTTAAACGGCGAAAATCGCCACATGGGCGCCACGACCCGTCTGCTTTTGGTACCATGTGAAGGGGGGAGGCCCACGGGCTGTTAGAGCGTCTAACAATACCCAACCTCTCCATGGTACCAAACTCCTCTTTAGCGATGGCCAGTTTAACAGCGTCGAGGCGGCGTGCACGTGCGAAAACGGGCGGTCCCGTAGTAGGGATGAAATGCTCGACCCCGTGTTTAGTTTCTGAAGAGGAAAAAGCAGGTGTAGTTAAAGAGGGGAATTCTGCCAACAAACCTTGAAAAACATCTCCTGAAACTAAAACATTAGCATGAGTTAGCGGCCCAGCCCCCCCAGACACACATGGGAAAGTTGCAAAAGTTACAGCGTCAATAAGTCTGCGGTTAGCAACATCTACTAACAGTCCATGAGCACATAAAAAATCTGCACCGATAATAGGAACAGTCACTGAGGCAACAAAAAATCCCACTCAAACTCACGACCATGGAAAGAAACTGTTGCCCGTCTAGTGCCAAAAGTTCCAATGGGAGAACCGTTAGCAGCAGTTAGCAGTGGGCCACTGCCTCGGCCTGCTAATTCACATGGGTGTAGCCAGAATTTTGTGGGGGGCGGTTTGTTTTAAAGGAGAAGTTGACAATGTTAAAATAATGTGGCTGGATAGCTCAACTGATAAAGTGTCTGCCTTCAGTCCCAAAGCTCGTGGGATTAAGTCCTGCATGGTATAACATTTTTTTTTTTTTATTCATTCCAGATTAAAAAAGCACAAGAAAACTATTTACAAAACAGCAAGGAATAAAACAATGCATTAAATGAAAGGAATCAGACGAAGAAAATAATCTTATCTGCCCCTTCTCAAACTATTTTTTTTCAAACACTCTTTTATTGGATAAAAAAAGAAGAATGTGTTAACCACAGCCTGTGGTTAACACATTCTTCTTTCTTCACAGGCATATTAACTACTTTTTTTATCCAATAAAAGACAAATGTAAAATTAGTTGTTTGAATCGAGTGTTTGAAAAAAAAATAGTTTGAGAAGGGGCAGATAAGATTATTTTCTTCGTCTGATTCCTTTCATTTAATGCATTGTTTTATTCCTTGCTGTTTTGTAAATAGTTTTCTTGTGCTTTTTTAATTTGGAATGAATTTTAAAAAAAAAAAGTTGTACCAAGCAGGACTTGATCCCACGAGCTTTGGGACTGAAGGCAGACACTTTATCAGTTGAGCTATCCAGCCACACTAGTTTAGCATTGTCAACTTCTCTTTTAAAAGTGGGCGGTTCGTTCGAACCCCCCGAATCCCCCTTGCCTACGCGCATGATTCAGGTCCAACAGGGTGGACCAAACTCTTCTGGGAGCCAGAGTCAACCAGAAAACGACGTCCTGACAGGGAGTCTGTGACGAAGAGCAGCTCACCTCGCTCGCCAGCGCCCACAGCTGCTACTGAGCGCCGGCTTCCTCGTTTCCCGACACCCATGCGCATGGTGGAATGCAGCGCTTAGCCTTGTCGCCGAACCTTCGGTGGTAGAAACAAAGGGAGCTCCCCCGCCGAGATCGCGCGCCAACAGCTGAAACCGCCGCTGGCTCCTCCATCTCCGTCTGCTCAGGCTCCACCGATGTACTCTGCACCGCGAACCGTCTGGTAGCCAGCAGGACCCGGTCCGCCTCCTCCGCCAAACCCCGGTAATCACCGGTAGATAAACAAGGGGAATTAGCCAAAGTAGCCCTCACTTGCGACGGAAGCTGGCGCAGGAAAATGTGAGGGAAAAGGAAACCCCCATCGTCTGAACCAAGTAGCGACAGCATTTTGTCCATCATGTTCACAGCCGTGCCGTCACCCAAACCAGGCAGGGAAAGCAGTTTATCAGCCCTCTCAGTTGAAGTCAAAGTGTACCTTCGAAGCAGAAACTCTTTGAGGGCGCCATATTTGCCCACGTGCGGCGGGTCGCGCAGCAGCGGCATGGCTTTGCGGGTTGACTGCATATCCAGAGCTGACACGACCAAGAAGTACCTGGTTTCATCTGCGTTCACGCCTCGGAGGCGAAAGAGTGCCTCGATGTGCTGGAACCACGAAACCGGGTCACTCTGCCAGAACTCCGGGAGCTTAACACTCGCTGCGGGAGCAAAGTTGGCTGGGTTTGGCTACAACAGCTGGGCAGATGTCGCCGTGGCGGGGTCCGACGAAGAAACAACATCCTCGTTTGATCTTGACATATTTCACGCGGGTCACCACTGTAGCATGTGAAGAAGGAGAAACAAACTGATCTGCGAGCAATTGCCTTTAATCCTTCGAGCGTCAAAACCAGAAACAGAATGAATGAATACACACAAACACTTCTTCTTCTTCACCTCTTAAAACCTGGGGAGCACCTCCTGGCTCCTCCTACTGGGTGAGAGAGAGATTCATTCATTCATTCAACCATTATTTATACAGGCTGGCCTCGTTGAGCCACGGGGACTCATTTACAAGAGGGACCTGTCTCACTCACACCCAGGGTCAATTTAGAGTTACCAATCAGCCTAACATGAGATGAGGCCATATACCTCACCAACACACCACAATATCACATTTTGTCTTTCAGCGCGGCCTCTCCCATCCGTATCGGGATGAAGGTTACAGGTGTGAAAACAGGAAAGAACCATGAGGGTAGTAGCATTGGTATTACAAAAAAGATATATCACATTTTGTCTTTCAGGACACCATATGAGACATCAAAAAACTCTACCAGCAAGTACACATTTAAGACAAATCACATTTGCATTTTGAGGTCAAAGCGGTGAGATTTGTCCATGAACCTCATTCAGATTCAGCCACAGTTCTGTGATGTTTTACAGCCAGCTGCTTTCCTGATAAGCACACACAGAAAGTTCTCCGGGGAGGGGTGGGTTGGCGACAGATGCAGTTGGATCCCTCGGTCAAGCATGACCCAGGAGAAATTTGTGTGCCTCATTCAGATTCAGCCACAGTTCTGTGATGTTTTCAGCCAGCTGTCCTGGAAGCGCTCACATACCAAGGCTGTTTGTAGCTAGATTAGATAAGCCTTGGTTCTTTTTTTCTTCAGACAGACAGTTTACTTTTTCCTGTAGCCTGAGTGTCTTTGTGGGCGATCCAATCCAATTGTCTCAAATTCCGATTGAACAATGCTCCACAAAGCTAAACAGTAAAGCTTTTCCATCATAAATCCAATTATATACATCGTTCACAGACAGGACTGACAGACACTTGACCTTTCACTCGCCTCCAGAATCCATCACGTAACCGCCAGGGTACGTCTGTGACAGGCAGCTGGCTCTCCCAGACCTTGACTCTTTGTAGAAAAAATATCTTGTACAAGGTTTTAATGCTCTTTGACGGCCATGAAAGTACAAACACCCCCTCAGCTCTGATCTTCTGCCCCCTTTACATGCCCCTCTGACCATCAACAGCACCACAGCGGAGAGAGTGGACAGTATACCAAGTTCCTGGGAGTGCACGTCTCAGAGGACCTGTCCTGGAGCAGGAACACTGCATCACTGGCCAAGAAGGCTCACCAGCGCCTCTACTTTCTCCGCAAGCTGAAAAGGGCTGGAGCTCCAACCCCCATCATGTGCACCTTCTATAGGGGTGCCATAGAAAGTGTCCTGACCAGCTGTATCACGGTGTGGTTTGGTGAATGTACTGCATCCTGCCGCAAGAGTCTCCAGCGCATCGTGAGAGCAGCTGAGAAGATTGTCGGCACCTCCTTCCCCTCACTACAGGACTTACATAGCAACCGCCTAACTGGAAAAGCCCTCTGCATGGCAGGTGATCCCACACACCCACTACACAGCTGCTTCAGCCTGTTGCCATCAGGGAGGAGACTGAGAAGTCTCCAAGAGACTGAGAAGTCTCCAGGCTCGAACCAACAGACTGAGTGACAACTCTGTTCATCAGGCAGTCAGGATGCTAAACTCTCTGCCTGCTCTGCCTCCCCTCCCACTTGTACTGCCTTTATTTATTTATTTTTTAATCAAGCCTATTCTGCCCCCACATGATTTTATCTTTGATCTTAGTTGATGTTATTATTGATTTTAATTGATTTTATCACTTCTTTTATTTGATTTTTGCTTTTGTTGCACTTTGTAGCACCCAGATTTTTTTGTGCCCGAATGCAACTCTAGCCCAGAGTGGGGAAAATGTAGGTGTTTCACCTTTCCCACCCACATTTTGATGTTGTCAGTCTGGGGAGTTGAACCGATGACCTTCCGATCATAGGCCCACCTTCTCTAACCTCTAAGCCACCGCTCTCCATACAAATCACTTTAAGTAAAAGACAACATGTTGGAAGATTTTTACAGCACAGGTGATTGTCAAAACAAAATGTCAACCGGCGTTTTCTGAATGGAGACACGAAGCAAAAAAATAAAAAATAAAAATAAGCCAACACGTGAAAAATAATCAAACATCCTCCGGGAACTCAATTTTAATACAGGTAGTCCTCGACTTACGACAGTCTCGACTTACGGCAATTCGATGTTACGAACGCATCATATTAATAAAAATATAAAATAAAATAAAAATAAATAAAAATTATGTTTAAATGTTCTTGATTTTATGTGTACAGCACTTTGTTGCAGCTATGGTTGTTTTAAATGGCTTTATAAATAAAGTATTTTTTAAGCCAATTTACGCAGTTTCCGACAGTTTCCGGCAGTGTCCATCAGTTCTTCTTCGTATTGGCTCCGCCCTTAGCTCTGCCTATTGGATATCTCCCTCGCGTCAGCGACCATACTGAATAACCTTTTAGTCCACGCCCACCTACTGCGTGGGCCCACCCACCGTGTCTACTTAGTCCCTTGACACGAGGGTCACTTCCTCTTTCTACATTCAGCCTTCGTACTGAAGACCTTCGACCAATTTTCAAGATGCCAAGAATTTGCCCAGCGTGCAGACGTGGTTATCTGAGGAGCTTTGACAAGCATCAGATATGCGAGGGATGCTTGGGTCCCCACCATGTGGACCTGAGCAACGTCTGCGACCTCTGCGACCTCCTGCCTAAGGGCGAGTGGGAGCGGTGCGCAGAGCTGTTCCGGCCCATCGGGGAGGACGAGAGGACACTGCGAGATGACACGCCGCTGGGCATGACTGTGAATTTGGAGGCAGAAAGGGGGCCAAATGGCGAGCAGTGATGATGCGAGCAGCACCCGAAGCGCTGCTCCATCTCTCCTGGAGAGCGAGGGTCAGGATGAGGATCGCCAGAGTGAATGCTCTGCACCCTCTCCTCCAAGGAGGCTAGCGGCTACCTCTCTTCCAACGCTGGGCGCCCTGATGCAGGAGCTGCCCGTTATCATCCAGGACGTAGCGAAGATGAAAGGGCTAACTGTGCCGACCGCTTCTCTGCCTAGGCCGAATGACCTGGCAGGAAGGTACGGAGCAGCATAGAGCAGGCATCCGGATCCAGTCTGGCCAAAGTTCCCGGCGGTGGTGTCACTCTGGGAAGAGGCCGCAGCAGCACCGGCTAAACTCAAAGGGCCTGTCTCGACCTTTGCTGCCTTCACGAGGGTGAAAGGGCTCACTGACCGGAATTTTCCGCCAGTCCCCCCCGCTGGAGCAGATCCTCACGGAGGTTTTTGGAGCCAAGACTGCCAGAACGGACCAGAGGCCAATCCCGAGTGGCAGGCATGACCAGACCGTGCTGTAGCTAGCAAGCCGGGCCCACTAGTGCGCGGTGCGGGCTGGGGCGGCAAGCAACAACGTGGCGCTCTTAGCGTACCACGTGTCCAAGCTGTCAGAGAAGCCGGACCTGTCGGAGAAGGAAAGGAGCTCGATAGGTAAAGCAGCAGATGTCGCCCACAACCTCTGTGCTGCCTCGGCGGTCTGCTGGGTGCGCACCGCTGTATGGATGCAGATGATACACCAAACCACGTGGTTCAGACACGCACCATCTCTGCCGGACCATCTGTAATGGGAACTGCTGGAAGGCCCCATGTCATCAGAAAACCTTTTCGGGACGAGCCTGCAGGAGCTGATCGAAAAGTCAAGGAAAAAAGACGAGGTGGCAGAAACAGTGCGCAGTTTTATGTCGTCACATCCGCCTGCACGGTGCTCAGACAGATGGAGGTACCGGTGGGCGCAAAGACAGCAGTACCGGTGCTCCACACCAGCTGCAGCAGCCACACATTCTGCCCCGCAGCCAGCCCCTCCCTACAGAGAGCAGCAGCAGCAGCACCAGCCTGGAAGTGCCCAATGTGCCCAGAGAAGCCATCTGCAACAGAACTGGGGGGGCAGCATCAACAGCAGCAGCAACAAAAACGGCACTTCAACAAAAAATGACTAGCTGCGAGAAGTATGTGTAGTTTTCGAGAGAGTTTTGAAATAAAAGAAATAAATATTTCATTAAATGAATCCTCTCATGTTTTGGGTCTGTCTGTAGGGTCGTATGGCCCCACAGCAGCACACACACGCATGCTTCCCACCACTGACAGGCCAGTCTCAGACAAACAGGTGGTCATGAGACAACACAGCCGAGACAAAGTAATAAACAAGTCATGTGTCATGTTTAACGTGCCTTGGGTTGCTCAAACAGAGCTGGGTAAAAGCCCTTGCTGGCTACCTCACACAGAGTCACGTGACGTGGGTCCAGCTCGCACGCTGCCCAACAAGGTTCTCCTCTCATCTTAACCTGTGTGTAACTGGCGTTCCACGTACATAAGTGGCGCCGCCCGTTTGCATCTCGGTCATGGCTCTGATTGTGGAAACAAAAGACGCTGAGCGAGCAGGTACCACCGCCTAAAAGACGTACAGTGCACAGCAAAAACAATGAGCAATTTTTTACTGTGAAGACGAGTCCGCTGACAAAACACAGCGCGTCACCTCAGAGTGTGAGCACTGTCAAGACAGATGCAGGGGCGGGGCACGCAGCTGATGCAGACAGCCAGCCCTTTCTGGGCGGGGCCCCGTGGGTTACCATGGTAACGGAGGAAGGGCCCATGGACTGGCTGAAACGCATGTCGAGCAAAACACAACATGATCATGCGCGACCACTCCACGAACGGTACGCTCAGTGGAAAAAATTAGGTGTTCTAGACAAATAGATGGACGCGCTAATACGGAAAGGTTACGCGCTCCAGTATGCCTCAAAACCACCACCGTTCAGAGGAATTCTGAAGACGGTCCTGACAGACACGGAGCAAAGCTCCTCCTTGCTGTCAGAAATTCAGGAAATCAAGGCGAAAGGAGCAATCTCCAGAGTGCCGGTGGGAGAAGAGAACGAAGGGTTCTATTCTTGCTATTTCCTCATTTAGTAAAAGAAAGGCGGGCTGAGACCGATTTTGGATTTGTCATTTTTCAACAGGTCACTTGTGGAGAGATGGTTTCACATGTTGACAATAAAACAGCTGCTGAAAAACATTCACCAGGGAGACTTCTTCACATCCCTGGATTTGAAAGATGCCTACTGGTACATCAGCATCGTCCCCCAACATAGGAAATTCCTGAGGTTTTCCTTCCAGGGGGACCAATTCGAGTTCAACAGATTAGCTTTGGGGTATTCTCTCACACCTAGAACTTTCAGGAAGTACGTGGAGGCTGCTGTGCGCCCACTTCGCACAGCTGGAATGAGAATTCTGTTTTATCTCGACGATTTGCTTCTGCTCAGCAAATCCAGGGAGGAGGTGGCAGCCCAAACCAGAATATTAGCAGATAATCTGCTAACTCTGGGGTTTTCAATAAATTGGAAGAAAAGCTCCGTCCTCCCAGCTCAATCCATTGTTTACCTCGGGGTAGAGCTGGATTCACGCACAATGAGAGTGCGCTTGTCAAAACAGAGAGCACACGACCTGACAACGCAGCAAGCTAGAGTCAAACCCAAAAAAGTGGTGACAGCAGCGACCATCATGTGCCTCCTCGGTATGATGGCGGCCGTCATGTTGTGTTGTATCACATGTTGTGATAAAACTCGGTTTGTAGCATATGAGGTCGTTTCAACGTTGGTTTGCCAGCCTACGCATCGACCCGGTACGCCAGAAGCGGAAAATTATTCTGGTTCCCCCCTCCATGAGAACAGACTTACATCACTGGGGAAACCCCCTCACGCTGAGGGAGGGAGTCTCCATGACCACACATATGTCACACGTCCCAGTGTTCACGAATGCTTCCCTGATGGGATGGGGCGGGACGTGCCTGTCTCAGACAGTTGGAGGGCGGTGGCCAACCCACACTCACCTCCACATAAATGTTTTGGAGTTAACGACGGTGCTGAAAGTGGTGCAATATTTTGCTCCTCTGCTCCAAAAACAACATGTACTGGTGCACACTGATAACCAGGTGGCAGCAGCGTACATCAATCGACAAGGGGGCATTCGTTCAGAGCAGCTGCTATGTGTAGCCAGACAGCTCCTGCTCTGGGCGGATCAGAACGTGCTCTCGCTGAGAGCAGTGTACATTCCTGGCGTTCTGAATGTGGGAGCAGACATCATGTTGAGAGGAGTGCCACGTCACGGGAACTGGACCCTTCACTCAGAGATAATAAACCAGGTTTGGGCCAGGTTCAGGCACGCAGAAATAGACCTATTTGCAGCTCAGAGTAACGCACAGTGTCCTCTGTGGTTCTCAATGAGCCCACGGGACAATCCTTCCCTGGGAATGGACACTTTTGCGTACAAATGGTGGCCAGAGAAGCTATTATACACTTTTCCACCGGTGCCTCTCGTCCCACGGGTGCTGGAGCGAGTCCAGGAGGAGAGACTGTCACTCATCCTCATAGCTCCAGAACGCAAAAATGCACCATGGTTTCCAGACCTGCAACGGCTGGTAGTGGATCACCCTCTGTAGCTCATGTGGAGGAAAGACGTGCTCATCAAGGTAGGAGGGGCGATCATGCACTTCCCAGAGATTGGCCAACCCCTCTGGGCCTGGAAGCAGAGCGGAGCAGACTAACACGCTTGGGCCTCCCCCCAGCTGTGGTCCAGACGATCCAGGATGCACGAGCTTCATCCACGACAATGCTTTACGCGTCTAAGTGGGCAGCTTTTCAACGTTGGTGCATGGAAAAAGACATTGAAGCCATAGCATGTGAATTTGGCTGTGTGTTATCATTTTTGCAACTGCTCTTAGAGAGAGAATTAGCTTTCAGCACAATCAAGGTTTACGCTGCAGCTATTTCATCATGTCATGAAGAGTTTGGTGACAGGACGTTAGTCAATCATCCTCTGATGAAACGTTTCCTGAAAGGCATGCAACGCTGTAGACCCATGAAGCGTGACCTCACCCCCTAGTGGGATCTGACCTTAGTTCTACGCGCCTTAACTAAAGCTCCTTTTGAGCCTTTAGACGAGGTGGCAATGAAATTTTTGTCCCTTAAGACTGCACTATTGTTAGCACTCACATCTGCAAAAAGGGTGAGTGACTTATGTGCACTATCTGTGGCTCCCTCATGTTTACAAATTAAACCTGATGGTAGCTCTGCAACGTTAAGGCCTAATCCGGCCTTCATACCAAAGTGCATCAACAGTAGTTTTCGATCAAGGACAATCACATTGAGTGAGTTCCATCTCCCTCCACACGCATCGGAGGAGGAAGCTAGGTCACATTTGTTGTGCCCAGTCCGAGCACTCATGTTATGTGATACGCACGGCTGGTGTGCGCTACTCTCAGAATCTATTTGTTCATTACAAGGGCAGTTCACCTGGTGTCCTCTCAACGCCTCTCTCATTGGCTGTGTGAGGCCATTTCTGAGGCCTACAAAGCTGCTGTAGAAAAACCTCCTACAACCCTGCGTGCAGACTCCACACGGGCAATCGCATCTTCCACAGCCCTGCATGCTGGGATGATGGTTAGTAATATCTGTTCAGCGGCGGCCTGGAGCTCGCCCTGTTCTTTTATCCATTTTTATCTGTGAGATGTAGCTACTTTTTCTATGACTCATTCAGTGCTGGGAGTCCTAGATGAGTAGTTGGAGAGCCCCTCCTGAAGTGGTTTTTAACCCACACCTGCCTGCTGGTAGACAGGATGTGTGAGTGTTCACCATCAGTAGCTGTGCTTGGTTACTGTGGTTTATGATTGTTGTTTAATAAAGTTCAAACCATTCTGTACATAGTTCCAGTAACTGTTCAGTTCCCCTGTGGAGGGGCGTCAGCCAGAGTATGTTCCATTCTCTGACATTGTTGCAAAAACAAAACAAAAACAAAACACAAATATCAATACCCTGATGCATGCTCAATAATCCAGGTAGAAAAATCTAAAAAAGCTATAAGTCTGGTCCTCTGGACATTCAAAAAACAAAACAAAACAAAACAAAGCAAAAAAATAAAATAAAAATAAAAAATGCAAAAAAAATGCAATAAAAATGCAATAAATAAATAAATAAATAAATTTTTTGCTTTGTTTTGTTTTTGAATGTCCAGAGGAACAAATATCAATGTTATGCACGTTGCTTCAGCAGCAGGGCATGCCTGGAGGCTGCATCAGAGGCCTGTAGGCCCATCCTCCAGCCCACCAATGCCCTTCCTCTGTGCTCCAGCACGTATGACGTACGTTTACGCATAGGGAAGGAGGTGCCTTGTTGTGATTGGGTGAGCAAGGATTGCATATGTGATTTGGACCCAGTGTGGCATGGACTATATCCTGCTCCGCCCTTCATCCAATAGGCGGAGCTAAGGGTGGAGCCAATACGAAGTAGAACGTTGGTTACGTACTGTAAGCCCAGATTCTATGAGTATTGGCGGAGCCCTTAGCTTTGTGGCCCCACTGGATCCTAAATACCATACCATACCATTTTATTTATAAAGCATATAGGATATATAAGCACGTACGGCCACCAGATATGGGATATATGAGCATGTACGGCCACCAGATATAGGATATATAAGCACATACGGGCCACCAGATATAGGATATATGAGGGAGGTCAATATTAAACTGACTCACTTTATATATCTTAATTACTTATTCAGATTGAAAAGTATTTCACGGATTCTTTCTTTTTCAGTTACCCAATATTTCTGAGATCGTTATGATGGACAAATAAACCATAAAGCCATAGATTGACAATGGAAATGTTAACTTAGTTTGGTATGTCAAGGACACTACCATTTATTTAAAATAAATCAACTAAAATTAACACCATTACACTTGATTGACAGATTTCACGTTTCTTGCAATTTAACACGTCATCACATTAAAATTGCAACAACAGACATAAATAGAGGATGTCAATATACTTAGTCTGAAGGTTCTTTAGCTTAAAATGTAGTTTCCAGCTTAGAATGTGAGATAAGAGAGGTTTAAGAGGAATAGATTAAAGATGGAGAGAGGAAAATCTATTTTGAGTTTAACCAGAAATGACACTTCTCCATACGAAAACCAGCTCGACTCCCGCGCACGTTCCATTAAACAACAGCAACTCTGTACCTGTTTAGACGTCCGTCTCGTTTGGTAGAGTTGAGAAGCAGTTTAGCTTCACAGGTTCTGGGCCCATGAAGTCCGGTCATACCTCGGCGTGTTTATGGATTTGACGTGTCGTGAGGCCTGCTTTCTCCGTCAAAGACAGTGGCAGCTTCTGGGTTAGTTTCAAAATAAAGCATTCCTCAAGAAAGTTCTAGAGAGCTTTTGCTCGGTGAACTGGATGGAGACGTCCATCAGTTCCACTGATAAGTTAGTCTTTTGCTCTTGACCAAACTTAATCAGCTGACAAGGCAGAGAGCTTTCAGGTCTCGCTGTCTTTCACTCTGAAGCGTTCCGGGAAACAAAAACACTTTTACTAAAAATGTTGAGATTAGAACACAGTTTCCTCATTGGACCGTGGGCCGGGAGAGGGACAGAAAGAGTGACTGAGAAAGTCAAGGTTAACAGAAAGTCTGTTTAGATAACAAAGAGGAATGTTTGGGAAAGTGTCTGAAAGTGAAGAGACATCTCAACGCTTAGTTCGAGATTTCTGAACTCCACAAAAACAACTTCTGAGCAAGTCATTTTGACACATTATTCAACTTTGCCATAGTTCTTTTGAATAGACAGGCAGAATATACCAGCATATTAATTATCATTCACATTAAAGAATAACACAGCATAATAGCACATCATGAGAATGACAAAATGTTATTATTTTGATTACATTAGAATAAATTAAAGAAGCCAATAGTCTCTTTTGGTGACTATGTTCTCAGATTACAACTAATGGAATAATTTGTAGTAAATGTCTTGTTTACTGTGAGTTCAGTAAAGGTTATCACTGGAACAGTTCAAAAGATGTATCATAGCGGACACTGTCATGCCCACTACAAGCACTTTAAACAGGAACAAGTCCAAACCAATGTGCTGAACAAACAAACAAACAACAGGAAACACACACAATGAAGTACAACACGAAAGACATAAAAAATTGCAGATCATAAATAAAACGATCAAATACAAATCAGCTGGTGTTGAAAGCAACAGAATATTAGTGAGTTTTTAACCGGGATTTGAAAACTGAGAGGGAGGGGGCCTGTTTGACGAGCAGCGGTAACTCGTTCCAGAGTCTTGGTCCTGCTACAGAGAAGGCCCTGTCACCTCTGCGCTTAAGGCGAGTTACTGGGACTCTTAAAAGTACCCGGTCCTCTGACCTCAAAGCACGTGGTGGGACATATGGGTGTATCAAATCCGAGAGATAGGCGGGGGCGAGGCTGTTCAGTGATTTGTAGACATACAGGAGAATTTTGAACTGGATTCGAAGATGAACCAGTAGCCAGTGCAGGGAGGCCAAGACTGGTGTGATGTGCTCTCTTTTGCCTGTATTAGTTAAAAATCGGGCTGCTGCGTTCTGAACCAGTTGTAATCATGCAATGGTGGCCTGACTGACGCCAAGCAGAAGTGAATTGCAGTAATCAAGCCTAGATGTAATAAATGCGTGAATTACTGTCTCCAGGTTATTTTTTGATAATATGGGCTTCAGCTTAGACAGTCGCCTCAGCTGGAAAAAACAGGATTTGACGATCATGTTTACATGACTGTTGAGTTTCATGGACGGATCCATTATCACTCCCAGATTTGTGACTTTTTGTTTTTCAGACAGGGGTAGAGCAGAAAGGTTGATGCAGTGGTTCGAGGTTGTGTCATTGGGAAGGAACAATATGGCTTCAGACTTCTTATCATTGAAACTTAAGAAATTTAAAGCCATCCAGTCCCTGATGTCAGCCAGGTAGTCGAGCAGAGGCTGAATAGAGCCTGTACCATTTTGTCTTAGGGGGAAGTAAATTTGACAGTCATCGGCGTAGAAGTGGAAGGGTATGTTGTGTTTCCGAAAAATAGCACCAAGTGGCAGCAGGTATAAGGAGAATAAGGTTGAATGTTAGCTATTTTGGAGGAAGTGACCCTCGTGTCAAGGGACTAAGTAGACACGGTGGGTGGGCTCACGCAGTAGGTGGGCGTGGACTAAAAGGTTATTCAGTATGGTCGCTGATGCGAGGGAGACAATAGGCGGAGCTAAGGGCTCCGCCAATACTCATAGAATCTGGGGTTACAGTACGTAACCAATGCAGTGCCCGCTAGCTTCGGTTAGCTCTGGCCTCAACAGCCGGCTTTGGATGGACCGTGTGTCCGATCAGAGTTTGCCTC
>JBBPBX010014076.1:22468-51452 GCA_038048925.1 Garcialebias charrua | reverse complement strand
GCTGATGATTAGCCCTTGTCACGATAACAAATTTTGCTGGGTGATTAATTGTCTCAGAAATTATTGCGATAAACGATAATATTGTTTGAAATTTGACAATAATTAGTAATTATTGTCAAATTTAAGAGGAAATGTTTGTTTGTTTGTTCATTGGTTTTGAGTGTAGTACCTTTATCAACCACCGGATGCCAGTATAAGACTGTTTGAACCGAAGGATGGATATTGAGGGAGCGAGTAGCGTGTCTCTTTAAGAAAAATGGGAGGGAGGCCCCTTGACGTGACATGGCATGTCTCTCGTTCCTGTTTTCCGGTTCTCAAAATGGCGGACGCTCGGTGTGGTTTGAGCTCTTTAGCATTTGTCACACAAAGCTTTTAATAAAAAAATCAGTAAACAAGTTCTCAGCTTCTTTTTGAAGAGAAAAACAAGTTTTTAGACGAAGGCACGGGTTTCAACTGTGAATTTTGGAGCTTTGACAATGTAGAGGTCCCCCACTGCCCCGGAGGTCGGCCTGTTAGCTTAGCTCGTAGCTTAGCTCAGCTTAGCTGCTTTTAATGATACAAAAAGGCGATTTTGGACGGTTAAAACAGATTTTAAAGATAGAAGAGAAAGGGAGGAGTCAGTGAAGATCACCAGAGTTGAGTCTTTTGTCATCCAGTGTCTTCAATAGAAAGAGAGAGACATGAAGAAACGATAAAGCCAATAAATGAAAATGAGGTTGATCATTTTCATTTATCATGTGAATAATTGATTTATTGTTTATCGTGACAGGCCTACTGATGATGAATAAATATTATTGGAAAAACTGGTTCAAATCTGCTTATCTTTATTTTAAAGTCAAAGTCAAAGTCAAAGTCAACTTTATTGTCAGATCTGCAATATGTACTGTACAGGACATACACAGGACCGAAATTGCGTTTCTCTCAGTCCCTCGGTGCAACAGTAAACATCTAAACATTGAAACACTGAAACATATAATAATAGACATAAGCATAAAATAGTAAAACTAACACTGTCCTGAGTTTTTTGCATAGTGGTATAAGAGTATGAAAATTTACACCAACTCTAAAACTAAAACATTAAACATTTAATGAACATAATACTGTCCTGAGTTTTTGCATACTAGTATAAAAAAAGAGTATAAAAAGTATAACTAAAATAAACTAAAGGTTTCTAGCATTGACATTTGCAAAGTGGCAAAGCAGCGTATGAGTTAATGTACACAGTATATGTATGAGGTAGTAGTTGATGTTGTTATAGAGGCAAAAAGTGGCATATGCAGTAAGGCACATTGGGCATCCCTAAATAAGACCGGTCAGAGCACACTGTATATGTATCAGCAGTGGTGTAGATATTAGAGTAGTGTAAATGTAAACAGTAGTAATTAAATGTAAGCAGTAGTAATAAAAGTAAACAGTATTAATAAATGTAAACAGAGAATGTAAACAGTATTATGACTATAGGCAGTGATGTAATACAAACATTAGTGCAAGTATGAGAAGTAGTGCAAACTGTATGAGCACATGACCGAGAGTTTAGTGAATAACCCGTTTGATGACACAGAGTCCAGTGTTAAAATCTTTGTGTTGTGTGGTAATGTGTGAGAAAGTTTTAGTGTTAAGGCAGTTCAAATGGGAGGGGGGGCAGAGCAGGCAGAGTGTTTAGCATCCTGACTGCCTGATGAACAGAGCTGTCTCTCAGTCTGCTGGTTCGAGCCTGGAGACTCCTCAGTCTCCTCCCTGATGGCAGCAGTCTGAAGCAGCTGTGTAGTGGGTGTGTGGGATCACCTGCCATAGGGTTGGGCATCGTTTGAATTTGAGCGATTCCGGTTCCGATTCTTCATTTCGATTCCGATTCTTTTCGATTCTCGATTCCGATTCTTTTTGTAGGCGGGGTTAAAAAAGACATGTCAATTCAATTCAGTTCAGTTTATTTATACTGTATAGCTCCAAGTCACAACAGAAGTTGTCTCAGGGCACTGAACAGAAACAATCAAATATAAAAATAATAAGTTAACAGAAACTTTAATATAAAAATAATGGTAACACTATTTATCTGAGGAGACTACTTTGAGTTTAACTCCATGTTATAAAAAAGCTACAGTAGTTAGCCAGAGTTATTTCAGGATGAAATAATTTGAACTTCTGTTTGAATTTAATGCTATGAACTTTTTCCTTTTTGTTACATTTACTATGAATTTCTCACAGGGCAGATTAGAGCCAACATGGACTCACCAACATATATTATTATTATTATTATACATATAATATTGTCCAGTGTCTGATGCTGCAGTCATGTTACTGAGCTCCCACTGATGGGCTAACCTGGTTCCACCACCAGCAGCAGGATCCTCAGACAGAACAGCTGGTGGGATGTCCTGGTATCTGCAGCCCTCTCTCCATTTGTTTCTTCATGGACATGGAGTTGTGAAATTATGTTGTGCCTCTTCCTCAGCAAAACGCTCCTCCAGTGGAGACTTTCTGGACAGACTGCAGGAAGTTCCTAAACAAACAACAGGTTTATCAGTATTATCAGTAAAAAGAGATTATTAAATCATTTTTAAGACTGAGAATGTGTACAATTATTAGCTCTGTTGTTATTGCCTAACTAACCTATGTTTATGTTTATGTTTAACCTATTCAATAATTCTTCAAACTGTGACATTCCCTCATAATGGAATGAAAGAGAACATAAACAGAAATTATATAATACTGAAAACTAGAGACATTTAGACATTTTAAAAGACACAGAGAACTTTAAATGGATTAAGAATGTTAATAAGTGTTGGATTTGAGTGCAATGTAAGTGCAATCCATGGTTGAATTCACATCTAAAAAGGGATGCAACCTTTTCACAACATATGCTGTAACTGTTCTGTGGCACTCTTCATTCAGTTAACACTGACGTTTTTACCTTGGACGCTGGTGAACACTGTGAAGCCATTTCAGGTCGTTTGTCTAAGAAAAAAAATACAAGCTAACGTTAGCATCGTGTTTGTATTTGAGCTGACTTACCGCTTTAAGCGGAGTATAACTTGTTAGCTGCCTTAATGTTGGTATGAGATGTAGTTTATAGTTTATTTATTTACCTGATGGAGCCGAAGAGGTAGCGATTAGCGAAAAGTTCGGCGGAGCGTTTTGCAGACGGACCACTCTGTACTTCCGGTCGGATACGAAGCGAAAATAATCCGGTGGAGCGCGTCAAAGACGGGACACTATTTTACTTCTCAACCCTCCTTTGCATGATAGAAAATTATTGCAAGTGCTGCACTGACCTGACTGGTCATTTTATTAATTAGTAAGCTTTAGATCTCGGGTGCACACTTCCGGTTGTTTCTTCTTCGTTGGGTTTCGGCGGTGGCTACTTCCGGTCGGCTAACTAGCATCGAACATAGGAATCGCAAATTAATATTTTGAACGATTCCGGGAAAACCGGACAGTTAGTCCCGGTTCCGAACGATTCTCGATTCTCGATGCCCAACCCTACCTGCCATGCAGTGGGCTTTCCGAGTGAGGCGTTTACTGTGTAAGTCCTGCAGTGAGGGAAAGGAGGTGCCCACAATCTTCTCAGCTGCTTCTCACAATGCGCTGGAGGCTCTTGCGGCAGGATGCAGTACATGCACCAAACCACACAGTGATGCAGCTGGTCAGGACACTTTCTATGGCACCTCTGTAGAAGGTGCTCATGATGGGGGTTGAAGCTCCAGCCCTTTTCAGCTTGCGGAGAAAGTAGAGACGCTGGTGAGCCTTCTTGGCCAGTGATGCAGTGTTCCTGCTCCAGGACAGGTCCTCTGAGACATGCACTCCCAGGAACTTGGTGCTGTCTACTCTCTCCACTGCGGTGCTGTTGATGGTCAGAGGGGCATGTTGGGCATCCCTCTTCCTGAAGTCCACAACAATCTCCTTTGTCTTCTCCACGTTGAGAGTGAGATTGTTGTGTCCGCACCACAAGGCCAGGCGGCTCACCTCGTTCCTGTAGTCCGTCTCATCGTTGTTGCTGATGAGACCCACCACTGTTGTGTCGTCCGCAAACTTGATGAAGTGGTTGGAGCTGTACGATGGTGTGCAGTCGTGTGTTAGCAGGGTGAATAGAAGGGGGCTCAGCACACATCCTTGTGGGGCCCCTGTGTTCAATGTGATGGTGCTAGATGTGTTACTCCCGACCCGCACTGTCTGTGGTCTCCCGGTCAGGAAGTCTAGCAGCCAGTTACACATTGAGGTGTTCAGCCCCAGACTGTCCAGTTTAAGGATGAGCTGTTGGGGGATGATGGTGTTGAATGCCGAGCTGAAGTCGATGAACAGCATTCTAACAAAAAACTGTAAAACTGTAGAATGGAAAAGTTGCCTTTTTTCTTGCAATCTACATCCAATTTTGAGTTGCACTATTCGCAACCAAACAAGATAATCCCTTTAGGAGTCGCCACAGCGAACCATCAGCCTCAATCTCACCTAGCATCCTCCTCTGTCACAACAGTCCTCTTCCTTCACACCATCTTTACCTCTTCTCTGTGGTCATTTCATCCTCCCTGGTTGCTCCATATTCAACATCTTTTATCCAACATATCCATTATATCTCCCCTGCAAATGTCCTCGCCTTAAACCGGACTGTCCTTCCTAATCCTGTCTATTTTGGTGACTACGGTACTGATAAAAATGTTAAAATCTTCAGCTCTGCCTTCTGTCATGTTATTATTGTCACAATCTCCAAGCCGTATTGTTATGAAAATAAGATCCAGTGATGGGTGTTCTGAGATGCCCTCATTAGCTGTAACAGCACTGCCATGTGTAGAGCGTGTCTGCTCAGTTTGATGTTGGTCATGCTGACAGCTTGCAGAGAAAACAGAACTGCTGCTGGCCTTGCCTTTTTCTATACTGTACTGTATAAGCTTGTTTTAAAGGCATTGTCTTACAATCTGAGATTATACTAATTCTGCTGCTTGGAATCTTCTTATCCTTGAGATTTTTTACTGGACACTTATTTTGTAATAAAACTGATAAAAATCAGCAAATTGGATCTTTTATTATTTCTACTATAACACATACTTCATAGCAGGTCTCACTACTATCTTGTAGAGCCCCAAAAGTATAAACTAAAAGGTCTTGATGTTGTTTGACTTCACAGTAAGTCTATTTACAGTTACCATCAATCTTCTTTTTCTGAGTTATGACTCCAAAATGTAGCCAGAAGGGTGATTTTACAATGTTGCAAAGCCACACCGAAGCTGAAACTTTGAGATACATTTGATACATTTAGTGTCTGAATGTTATGTTGTGATGCCTCAACCTCAAATAAAAGGTTTCAAATTTAACAAAAATGTGTAAAAATTTCCAGACAGATAATGTCGAAATAGTACTAAGCAGCTGGATTTTTCAAGTAAGATTGGACATGGCACACAATTGGCTGATTGATGGATGAGCCACACGATCGGAATGAAATTTTTATTTAAAATAAATTATTTTAAATTATTTTGCACCTGTGTGCAGCCCAAGCTATAGGAGGAGCTTCCTTCTGCAGCTGATTAGCTGATCTCCGCTCTGCAGCGAAGAAGTGGGTGTGGCCAAGATGGCACAGTGCAGCGGAGGCAAAGAGCTGAAATCCTGACATGCTGTGCTCTTTTACAGTTTAGAAACATTGTTTAGAATGTTGCAAGAGTGTGGGAAGGGTTTAAAACAACTTTATAATAATAATAATAATAAACTCTATTTTTATAGCACCTTCCTACAATGCCTTGCATTGACCAAGGTGCTTAACAGGACAGAAAATATAAAAACCGGTACAATAAATCAGTGAAAATAAAAATAAAAACAGCAGCAATGAAAGGAGGCAGTGGAAATAAAAATTATTATTAATAATTATTAATTATTTAAACATACACTGTATGTACAGGGAGTCCTCGAGTTACGTCGCCCTCGACTTACGGCAATCCGGAGTTACGAACTTATCATAATTAATAAAAATGTGAAATTTAAAAAAATAATAATAATATTTTTTTGTTTAAATGTTCTTTATTTCATGTGTACAGCACTTTGTTGCAGCTGTGGTTGTTTTAAATGGCTTTATAAATAAAGTATTATTATTAAAATTATTATTTTTATTATTTTTAAGCCGAATTACGCGGTTTCCAGTAGTTTCCGACAGTTTCCGGCCGCAATGTTTTTAGCTTCGGTTAGCTCCGGCTTCGACAGCCAAACCGTGTCGGTTCAGAGGTTGCTCTGAGCGGACACATGCGCTGCAGCTGAACGGCGGTTTTGCGTAGGGACAGATAGACCAAGGACAAAGATGCTGTGGAACGCATGAAGCAGCAGACAGCAAGATGTAGTGGAGGAACCACAAGCTAACATGCTAATGCTAACGGACCCGACGGGAGGCGGTCCGAGACGCGTGCTGGGCCGGGAGCTCACATCCGTGTCTGCCTGGCAGCCTCAGATGTTTGATGGACACCGAGGTAACATGCTAAAACGCTGAGAAACAGCTGGGCAGCCTTTTTGGAGGGACGACACCTTGAGCTAACGGGGGCTAAAATGCCTTTTGGAGGGATGACACCGAGCTAACGCGGGCTAACGGGGGCTAAAATGCTAAAACGGCCCGGACCCGACTGGCGCGGCGGCAGAGAGCCTGCTGCAGCCGGGAGCTCGCATCGATGTCTGCCTGGTAGCCTCAGATGTTGGATGAAGACCGAGGTAACATGCTAAAACACGGATAAACACCTGGGCAGCCTTTTTGGAGGGACAACACCGAGCTAATGGGGGGCTAAAATGCTAACGAGGCCCGACCGGAGACATGGACCCGACGGGCGGCGAAGACCAGCTCACAGTAAGAGATTGTAATTTTTTTAAATTACAGTACGGTATGTCCCTAAATGTACTGTACAGTACTGTATGTGTTTTTTGATAATCATGTAGCTGTGTTAGGATAGATAACTTGGTAACTGTTCATTACCGTACATGTACGTGTATCAGTGGCGGCTCGGGTGGTCCCCGACTTACGTCAAAATTGGGTTACGAACGGACCGTAGGAACGGAACTCGTTCGTAAGTCGAGGACTCCCTGTATACAGTACAGTATATATATATATATATATATATATATACAGGTAGTCCCCGATTTACGAGCGAGTTCCGTTACAACGAGGCGCTCGTAAACCGGAAATCTCGTAATTTGGAACGGCCGCCACGCTTCTCGTAAGTCCGGAATTTCGCTCGTAAATTGGAACGGTTTTGCTAGCGCGACTACGAACACTCGTTTTTCATCGAAAAACTGCTTATGAGTGCATAAAAATGATCGGAAACGTGTGTCCACATGTTTAGCTAACGAACTGTGGTGAAAAAACACAGGAAAACTCAGTATTTTTTGCGTTTTTTCCAATAATTCGCCAGCTCGTAAGTCCGGAACCTCGTAGATCAGAGCGCTCGTAAATCGGGGACTACCTGTATATATATATACACATATATATATATACAGTACAGTGTATATATATATATATATATAGATATATATATATATATAGATATATATATATATATATATATATTAAAATTAGCTACTACTTATTATTACTTGTACTACTATTCCTACTTTGCGGTTTTTCACTTATCGCGGGGCTTCAGGGTATGGATCCCCCCCTCCATAAATGAGGGACTACTGTAGTTAAATAGAGGTCAAGATAACCGATGAGGAGCAGTTGAATCATCCTGAACACAAGAAATGTTTAAGAGTGATGGTTTATTTTCAATCTGATTAATTAACATAACGCAATAAAATAAAAATAAAAATTAAAGTCTATGATTGTCATCGGAAGAGCCGTGTAATCTGGTGAAGTTTGAGATTAAAAACAAAGCTGACCTCCTGCAGGCGTCGTGCAGGAAGCCTCCTCTCAGACGGACCTCCAACCACATTAACTCGAACCAACACGTGATTCCTCTCAACTGACAAACTGTCGATGATGATTGCCCTTTGGAGGAGAGAAAAAAAAACTTCTTATTAACTTTTACTTGAATAGATAGCACATGTAGATTAGCTAGCATTTAATCAATAAAGGGTTAAGCAAAAGTAAAAGCATGAAAATAGATAAAGAGACTGGATTTCTCATTAGAGAAGCAAATGGCCTTCATAAGACAATACAAAAGAAGGGAAATAGGGGAAATTACTTTGATCACTTTGTGAAAATGAATCTGCAGTAACAGGAATACTTTCTGATGGCAAGGTCAACAGTATTAAAGAGTCTCAATCTGTTCCTTTTCTTAACTATAAAATGATATAATTCTTATTCATTCTAAATGTTCTAAAACTCTATAACTGTGTCACTGATGTGAGGAGGTTAGAAAAAGTGAGAAGGACAGTTAGAATTTCAGGTAAGGTCAGAAATTTTCAGAGTAAAAAGGTACTTTAGGATTGAAAGGCAGCTGGGGCAATTTGAACTTGAAATCAAGGACACAATTTTCTTGTACAGTTCTCTTACCAAAAACCAGTCTGCCACAAAATGTTACTGCACTTTGCTGGGGAAAAAAATCATGACAGTCCTCATGACTCAACTGGAAATTCTGGTGTCATAAACGTTTTTTAAAAAGTCAAACAAATAGAGAACAAGGAGATGGACAGGGGAAGATTTACTATAACAATACAGTAAGGTAAGTCAAAACTTAGATACCAGAAAAAAAAGAAGAAAAAAAAACTACTGTATATATATAAAAAATAAAAAATAAAAACAGGCTAGAGTAGATGTCAATGATGATAGTGAGAATTTCAGGTCAGGAATTGGGAGGACAAGGAGCAAGTCATCATCCTCCAAAATAGAGGCAGCACTCAGACATGTGATGTGAGTGAGCCTTTCAGGACCATTTCTATTTGTAACAAAAAGTGTCTGCCATTACCAGGAGGAAAGTGGCCTTTTCACTTTCTTTATGCTTTATTTCCACATTTTGTTTAACAAGGCAAACAAACAATTTCTCATCTTGAGATGACTAAATTCAAGTGTTCTGTCACATCAAAATGACTCACAGAGGCAAAAAAAAAAAACTTAATTGAATGAACACAAAACAACTGACACTTTGAAAAGTCTATAAAAACTTATTGTAAATTTCGGACTACTGTATAAGCCGCTATTCTGTCACACACTTTGAACACTGCGGCTTATACAATGCTCAGGCTAATTTATAGAATTTTTTTGTTTGTTTATTTTTAACGGGCTAACGAGCTTCATGCCACCAAAACATTTCGCCTCGTAACACCTGGGTGCTCACATCACTGCTCAAAACACATTTCTCTTTGGGTGGGGTTCTCGTGACTCAATGAGACTACGTGTATGAATAAAGGTTAAAAAAAATCTGACCAAAGTGAACCAAAAAAAACTTGGTCTCATTGAACTATTGGGAAGGGGAGGAGCTTACACAGGGGAGCAGGAAGACTGATGAAGTCTTTTGGATAAAAAACTAAACATTTCAACAAGAATCTGTCCAGAGGCCTTGGCTTAACTTTGTTTGACTTTCTGGTAGGCTACTGTATTTATTTTTTTAACCAGTCATGTTATAGGCAGTGTTCAGAATTATTTTTATTTTTTTAACTGTGGTATGTGTGTATGTTACCGATATGTATTTAGTTTTAATTATTTTTTTTATATTTCTGTGTAAATATCTCATGTAACAACGTGGACACCCACGGTTTATTTATACCGGTAAGTGCAGCCTACATTATATACTTTTTTTTAGGTGGGCGTGGCTTATATTCAGGTGCGCTCAATAGTCCGGAAATTGCAGTATTCAAAGTTTATTCTGATTTGAATACCTTAGGGATGCACCGATACCGATACCAGTATCGGGTATCGGTCCGATACCATGTGGTTTACTCGTACTTGTACTCATAAAAGGGCTCCGATACTACAGGACCCGATACCAGTTTCATTTCATTTCATTGACTATGTAAGAGTTCAAATGTAAAACATTTTATTTTTTTGTACAAGTTTGGACATACTTTACAGATTACCAATAGTAATGTACTTTGTTTATTTATGTTTGAAGTGTCTAATGAAAATAAACAGTTTAAGTTAATTAGAATGATTTTTAAAAATATTAATTAGTACTTGTATCGGTACTTGGTATCGGCAAGTACTTTAATGTAAGTACTTGTACTTGTACTCGGTTTTCAAAAATCTGGTATCGGTGCATCCCTACCTTAAACATGTAAAGACAGTACAGTAGATGTTAGCTAAAATCTTTAGAAATCTAGTAATTAATTTGACCTTTTCAGTGAGACTTGTGCTTTTTTTTTAACAAAACTAAATGTTTTATACAAGCAAGCTCAAATTTTTTTTGGGGGGCTGGGCACTTGGGCGTTTGTCAGCTCGGCCTGGTGGCTGCCTGGTGGGGCTCGGGTCCTCTGGTCCTGTCGGGTCTGGACCTGAGGGATGGGCGTCCCCGGTGCCCGAGCCTCGGTGACCGGCCCTGGGGCTACGTCGGTGCAGCGGGCTCCGGCGGGGGCCTGTGTATTGTCGCTGTTGACCCCGGGGGGTCATTGTGTGTGGTCCCTGGTGGGGTTCGTCCGGTTCTTCCACTTGGTCGGATCTGGGGAGTGGACGAGTGGCTCGTCCTGTTCGGGTGGTCCTGGGGACTCTGGGCTCGGGGTCCTTCCTGGGGTCTTGGGCTTTGATCGCCCCTTCGTCTGTCTCGGGCTTTGGGGGGACGGGTCTCTGATGCTTCACAGTCGCTACTAAATGTTCTATTGGAGGAACCTCATTCACTTATGCATGCTCACAACCACACACAAATGGATGCAGGGATGTATAGTAGATGTATGTAGATGGGTATATAAATGAATATAAATATATATGTATGTATATTGTATATATATTTGTAGGTATGGGTATGTGTATTTATAGAAATATTTGCAAGGTCATGAATATTATCAGTCTTTATGCTTGTATGTTTCGTTGTTGTGTTCTGTCATGTGCTTTGCAGGATTGTGGACGGAGGTTTGGTGTGTTTGCCTTGTGCTCTTTCTGTGGACAATTGTTGTTTTGTTGTCTCACTTTCTCTTTTCTTTCTTTCTCTCTATTAAAAAAAAAAAAAAAAAAAAAAAAATACATATTGGAGTGAGAGGATGGCTATAAGGTGTGAAGGGAGGCCATCTATAAATGGAAAAAAAAAAAAAAAAAAAAAGAAAACCTCACAAACTCAGTACAGTGAAATGGCAGTAATTATTGATTACAAACATCAAAACATAGCCTCGCCACCATAAATTTTCAGGTAAGCGTTTGTGCCTTCATACCCGTCCGTGGTGTCTGGGTCAGGCACGTTCTCCCTCTGACTCTGCAGCAGCATGGAGCAGATGTTATACTGGCTCTCCAGCAGCAGGAAGGAGTCCAGACAGCAGCAGAGCACACTGAGCAGTCTGCAGCGATGCACACAAAAACAAACAAGCAACAAAAAAACAAAGACGCTGAATTACAGAGAGGACTGGCAGGCTGAGATACTGCAGCAGAACAGGATTACAGAGCATTATAAACCTTAATTCAGTACTGCAGGGTCGAACCATATAAGCAAAGACCCCATTTGGACTCTGGTTTTTGTCTCCCCCAGCCTTCTGTAGTAGGCAAGTACTAGGTCAGCCAACAATTCCTCCACGCCAGCTTGTCAAAGCCAATTGAAGGCTTTGTTAGGTAGGAACCCTTGGGAAAACTTTCATGCTTCGTTTTCAGTTGCTGGTAATGACACCAGGCTCCAACAGGCAGATAAGCTCCAGCAGCGTTTTTAAATATTTAAGCAGCAGAAAAAAAAATCTAAGAAGCAAATCAAGCCCCGTGGTTTAGACCAGCATCCTTGACTTGTAGAGATTAAAATTATGTTATAAATATTAATCAAGCACACTCTTAGCTGGCGGACTTGCTTCAGCCTTTCGCTGCCATCTCGTGTGATCAAATGTACCGTATTAAGATTACATTTGCACTTTGTGGGATTGTACTATGGTTCTTTTGTGACTATACAGCCTTTTAAGACCTGGAATGTTTGGACCAAAAATAAATTAGCCTCAAATTGACTTATAATTTTGAAAAACCTATAGAAGTCAAACAAAAAAATTGTTGAAGCATAGTTTTATTTAATGTAAGTACTAGAGCCTGACCGATATGGGACCATGTGATAATTGGCCCTTTATGCACCAATATAAATCATTCTAATTTTCATCACTAATAAGTTGGGAATGATCCGTGCCCTTACTTGCAAATGGTGTAATTGTATAATTATCCAGCAGAGGGTGCATGGGAACTACGTTCAAGGCATGGCCTTGCTCCACACTTGACACACAGCACAGCCAAAGAAGACAAGTACATATTTTGCTGAACAGAGCATGGTAAGTTTATTGTAAATGGTCTGTAAAATAAAATTGAAAAAAAAATCAACAATAATAAATTCTCTTTAACTTGCTTGTCATTAGCTATGTGCCTCTCAAGTTAGTAAGCTAACATTTAAAAACCCAAGCATAGGCTATTGCGTAGCAAAACTTCATCCAGAACAATAAATCTAATGTAACAGTAAATATATATCAGTGTTGGTAACGTCATCTTTGTCGACCTCAGTGAAATGCATCGTTTGTCTGAAATCTTAAATTCTCTACAAAGAAAAATAAACTCTGCTGCAGTCAATACTAATTAGACCTTCATCATACATGACTGACTGTTTAACAATAAACAGTGAAGGGCATTTTTTTTTGTTTAATTTATATTTTTAACACGTTTAATAACTTCATGGTGAATAGTGGAGGATAGAAAATGTGAATGCACGTTAGGAAGACTGTTTCAAGACTTCAAGTGTTAAAACAGGTTTAAAAGTAGCTGTTTACTTAGATTCTTTGGGGTGGACAAAGCTAAAAAAAATTCAACCATTATGTTGGTTTATCGCAATAGCATGCCCCTCTCAATATTGGAATCACACATTTCCATTGTATGACTTTATGAAATTTTTTACTGCATTACATGCCAATTAGAAATATGTATTTGTGTGTGTTGTGTATGAAACATAAGTATGTAGCTAATGTAATCCAGTAGTCCCTCGTTTATCATGGAGTTTAAGGGACCACGCCCCATGTGAAAAACCGTGAAGTAAGGATACAGTAGTCCAAGTTCAAGTTCAAGTAAACTTTATTGTCATTACCATCTCATGTGGTACATGAGATGGTAATGACAGTATGTACACAAGTAGTAGTAGTAAGTAGTAGTTTTTGTTAGTATTTACTGTAGTAGTAGTAAGTAGTTGTTTATTTTAATATTTATATATATAAAGGCTTCATAGACTCTGCCCACACCCTTGCAATATTCTCAACAATGTTTCTAAACTCTAAAGCTATTTAAATTTAAATTGTAGAGAAGAGAAGTGCAGGGTTAACCATTCATGACGTCGCTGCAGCAGGAGAAATGTGGGGGTGGCAGAGAGCCGCAGGTGGCATAGAGCGGAGGGAGCGTCTCCCTGCACCTGTGGGCTGCACACAGGTGCTAAACCATTTAAAATAATTTATTTGAAATAAACAATCCATGGCTTATCCATCAATCAGGCAATTGTGTGTCACGTCCAATCTTACTTTGAAAAACCGCAAAAGAGCGAGTCCGCGAAATTCGAACCGCGAAGTAGCGAGGGACCACTGTATATTTTCCAGACTACAGTACTGTAGTTTGGTAAATGGTCCTGCACTTTCCATTTTATTCTTAAGGTTTTGCACGAGTGTTACATCTATGCTGTGTGTAAAAGTGTGAGTGTGCAAGAAGAAGTGCTCCTTTAAAAGTCATGGATGAGCTATTGGGTCAGCATTGCCTCTAATCTGGTGGTAGTTAATAGAAAAATACAAATACAGTACATGAAATGTGACATATATTTTTTTAAATAAAACAAAGATCAAGACTGTAGGCATAGAAAGTACAAATGACATGCTGTAAGATGTGCAGAATAAAGTTCGCCATTGTGCTGCTGAAAGAACCACAGTCCTCCTGGGAAAGATGTTACTTTGCTGTAAGCATTTAAGACCGATATATTCCTTTGCATCATTGGGATCTCATTGCATATGCAGCGGGCACTGCTGGGAACCAAGGAACATTACAGATGTTGGCATTTGCATCCATTGTCTCATTGGTGTCATCTATAGCTGGTAGAACCCAACATCACTTTCTAAAAGGCAAGCTGACAACTCTAACAACACATCTGTCGTCTGGCTCATCTAAAAAACTGAACTTGTGATTCAGCACTGAATTCATATGAGGCTCTCGCCATGCACAATATAAATGTGGCTTGCATTTCAGGATACCAACAGACTGTGTTGAATGCCAATGTTTTTCTAATACCAAACCGAGCCTATGTGGCCCATGTTAGTATGACTATAGTAGATTTATTATAAAGTGCCATCTAAGAACTCAAAGGTCACACTTACCGTACTGGAACATTTTCTAATTGACACAAGCTCAAGACCCAGTCTTTGGAAAGAAGAACCTTCTTCTGTGAACTCATTGCTCTAATCAGTGTCAAACCATTTTCCAATGTTTTAATGATAGTCTTACCAAAACAAAAAACATGTTTGTTTTTTTTTGTACGTGTGCGTGTTCAATGAGATGTTTATGCATGTTCATACAGACAAACAGCAGCAGCAGTCAGCTGTGTGTGTGTGAGAGGTGTTTTGGTTCTCTCCTTTTAAAAAGTCGCCCAGCGTTTCATGTGCCAGACGGTCACTGATGTCTTCCTGACTGACAACTCAACTCACTTTTCTAACAGCAGCGCAGCGAGATGCTGAGTTTGTCGGGCCTTTTCACTTTCTACCAGAACTGAGCCTACCGTAATTTCCGGCCTATAAGTCACAGTTTTTTTAACTAATTTTCATGTCCTGCGACTTATGGGGCGAAGCGGCATATTTAGGGATTTTTTTCCCATATTTCTAGACCAATTTTTGGCTGAGATATGACCTTTTCCATTCATTCTAACAGATGTACCACTTTCGGCCATTAGTCCACCGACTGTTCCCAGCTCATGTGTCCGACAGAAGCCTGCTCTGGTCGGACTCACTCTGTCGCAGCCCAGCCTTCTGCTCTCTGGAGGTCTGAACTACTGTTACCTCAGTGTTTGTTAGCAAAATAACTCAAGAACCACAGGACAGATTTTGATGAAACTTACAGAAAGTAATCACTGGATGGACAATTACAACGTATTAGCTTTAGGAGATGTTTGAGCAAAATTTCAATTTATTTATAATTTATTTTCGCAGCGCGCGCGACCGTTTGGAAGACCGTCAAAGCGAAACAATTTAAATCCAGCTGATTTAACTGTAGGAACCTCCTTGCTCCCTCTCTCTCTCTCCCCCTCTGCACCTCTAATTGACAGCAGCTGTGCTCAATCAACTCTACCTCAGGAGGACTATAAGAAGCTGCAGAAGCCATCCTACAGGCGCTGGGACATTGGCCTGCTCACGGTAGTGTCAAGTTCTAGCCTTTTGTGTCAGCTTTACTAGAGAAGTAATTCTTGTTGTCTTGTTGCCTTCTCTCTCAGAGCCTTGGACCTTATTGTCTGCCTGCCCTGCTGGAATCTATCTGGAAGTCTTCAAGCCTCTTGGAACTCCACAGCTGCTGGGCCTTCCACCACTTGCCACTCTCTCATGCATCTTGGTTTACTCATCAGACTGTTTCCTCTGTGCCTCGCTCCTCAACATTCTCAGTAAGACAGATCCCTCTCTGAATATTCCTCATCTCCTACTGGCCACTAACCCCCTCGTCCATTCCCCAGGTTTTTGCTGAATTCAAGATACTGTCTTTTCACTCCTGTAAATAAACACCATTAAACTTTTAATTGTGTCCTGGTTATCTGTTCAGTCCTAATCTTTCATCTGGGGTACATCATTATTATCACAGAATGTCCCAGCCACACCAAGTACCCTTGAAAGATCCAGGCGCTGAACAGTTCCAGCTCACACTACAAACTATGTTTCAGAAAATTGAAAAGAATGAGGCCACACTGGAACGTTTACTAGCTGTTCAACAAAGCAATCAATCCAACCTTCAAGAACTCGGCAGCCTGACGTACTCCCTGAAACAAGAGGTAGCTCAACTCCAGCCATCAGGCACAACATCTACTTCAGAGGTCAGTCACGCCAGCTTAATTCCTCCCCAAGCCACCCTGGAACAGAATTTAAAACCAGCCGAGCTTTTCAGTGGTGATCCTAAGCTGTGTGCAGGTTTCATTTTACAATGTGAGCTAACTTTTCAAAGAGCTCCCAGTCTCTATGCTACAGATGTCGCTAAAGTCTCATTTTTTACTACACATCTTAAGGGAGAGGCGTTACGTTGGGCTCAGGCTTACTTAACTACTCATTCACTTCATACCATAACGTTTTCCTTGTTTTTAGACGAATTCACACGGGTGTTTGATCAACCTCTTCAACAAACTGAAGCTGTAAAACGGCTACTCACCCTCCGTCAAAGGGGACGCTCGGTGACTGAACACGCCCTCGAGTTCCGGATCACAGCTGCCCGAACCGGATGGGATGAACTCGCCCTCAGAGGTACTTTCCTTCATTCTCTCTCTAACCCCATCAGGGACCGGTTAGCAGCGCTTGAAGAGCCCCAGAGTTTGGACGAGCTGATTCACCTCGCCACACGAATCGACAATCAGCTGCAGGAGAGAAAGTGGGAGAGGGACTACGACTCCCAGCATCCCTCCACTTCCGGTTTCCGCCCAACGTCACAGCGATCAGCCGCCCCGAGTTACAACTACAAGTCCCAGAATGCAGCATTCTCTGGTTTTCACCCACCGTCACACCAATCACAGCTGCCCGCACTGGAATTCAGGTCTTCACCCCAACCAGAACCCATGCAGTTGGGTCGAGCTCGCCTCTCCCCAGAGGAAAAACAACGTAGAATCATGAATAAAGCCTGTATCTACTGTGGGGTGCAAGGACATTTCATTGCTCGCTGTCCACAGTTGGGAAACGGCTCTGCTCACCAATAGGGCAGGAGTTATCGGTGAGAAACTTTTCTTTTTCTTCTCCTGTGTCACGATTTGAGTTAAAATCTACTATTATCACTGACCAGCATAAGCACCCTGTGTTAGCACTTGTTGATTCTGGGGCAGAGCAAAACCTCATCAGTCAAGATCTGGTAGATCTCTTATTCATTCCCACTCAACAACTACCGGTCCCACTGTCCATGTCTGACATTACAGGTCAAAGATTTGCCTCGGTACAGAGGAAGACTCTACCGTTACATCTTCTAATCTCTGGAAATCATCATGAACATAGTGTATTTTTTGTATTCGACTCATCTACACCACAACTGATCTTAGGCTACCCTTGGCTTAAAGAACACAATCCCGTGTTGAACTGGCATAGTAACAGAATTGAACAGTGGAGTCCACACTGCCTTAGGAACTGTATGAGAACTGCTGTTCCAGCCTCTGCTAAACATTTTGAGACTCCTGAGCCCGTTGATTTATCTCTGATCCCTGCTGCTTATCACGATCTGGCCCCCGTCTTTAACAAACAGAAGGCTCTATGCCTACCACCTCACCGTCCTTACGATTGCACTATTGACTTACTACCTGGGGCTCCTCTTCCTTCCAGTCGTCTCTACAATTTATCCGGTCCTGAGAGAGGGTCTATGGAAGAATATATTTCTGAATCATTGGACTCTGGGATAATTCGTCCCTCAACTTCACCGGTTGGGGCAGGGTTCTTTTTTGTAGCAAAGAAAGATAAGACCTTGCGCCCCTGTATTGATTATAGAGGACTTAATCAAATCACTATCAAAAATAAATATCCCTTACCACGTATTGACTCCATTCACGAACAACTCCACCTAGCCAAAATCTTCTCAAAACTGGATCTCCGTAGCGCTTACCATCTTGTTAGAATCAAGGAAGGGGATGAGTGGAAGACAGCTTTTAAGACCCCACTGGGGCATTTCGAATACTTAGTCATGCCTTTCGGACTCACTAATGCCCCCGCTGTATTTCAAGCTCTGATCAATGATATTCTGAGGGATTTTTTGAATGTTTTCGTGTTCGTTTATTTGGATGACATTTTAATCTACTCACAGGATGAGGATCAACACATTCATCACGTCAGAATGGTTCTTCAACGTTTGTATGAGAACCAACTATTTGTCAAGGCTGAGAAATGTGTTTTTCATGTCAAGTCTGTTTCTTTTCTGGGTTTCATATTCGAGGAGGGATGTTATCGCACGGATCCAGCTAAAACCAAGGCAGTGGTGGAATGGCCAACTCCTGAGACACGCAAGCAGCTGCAACGATTCTTGGGCTTTGCCAATTTCTACCGGAGGTTTATTAAAAACTACAGCCGGATCGCTGCCCCACTTACTCAATTAACCTCCACATTACGGACATTTAGATGGACTTCTGAAGCTGAGACTGCTTTTGGTAAGCTTAAGGACTTATTCTCTTCTGCGCCCATTCTGTGCCATCCTGACCCTGAGAAACAATTTATATTGGAGGTCGATGCTTCAGACGTCGGTGTAGGAGCAGTCTTATCTCAGAAATCTTCCAACAAACTACACCCGTGTGCTTTTTTTTCTCGACGCCTCTCCCCTGCCGAGCAAAATTATGATGTGGGGGATCGTGAGTTGCTTGCCATAAAACTAGCTCTGGAGGAATGGCGACACTGGCTCGAGGGTACAGCCATCCCTTTCTTCATATGGACAGACCACAAGAATCTGACTTACCTCCGTGAGGCCAAGAGGTTGAATCCCAGACAGGCCAGGTGGTCGTTATTTTTCACCCGATTTAACTTTGTTCTGACCTACAGGCCCGGCTCCAAGAACGTTAAACCTGACGCCCTTTCTCGTCAGTTCTCTCCTCCTGAGGACATGGTACAGGAGGTGACTGTCTTACCCCCATCATGTGTGGTCGGCGCCTGGACCTGGTCGATTGAGAAAGACATCATCGAGGCCCAAAGATCGGAACCAGATCCGGGAACAGGTCCTGCAGGCACGCTGTTCGTTCCCACATGTACCAGAGCTAAGGTACTGAATTGGCTTCACACTCACAAGACCGCCTGTCACCCAGGTACCACACGCATGCTTGCTCTCGCTAAGAGACACTTTTGGTGGCCATCTATGTCCAACGATGTGAGAGATTTTGTGGCCGGGTGTCCCACTTGCGCAAGGAATAAGACGGGCAATCAACCCCCTGCAGGCAAACTGCAACCATTGCCCATACCCAGTCGTCCATGGTCCCATATCTGTCTCGATTTTGTCACTGGTTTGCCTCCCTCTGATGGACACTCTGTCATTCTCACTGTCATTGATAGATTCTCCAAGGCAGCTCATTTCGTCCCGTTGCCTCATCTACCATCTGCTTTCGAGACTGCCCAGCTGTTGGTCCAGCATGTCTTCCGTGTCCATGGCATACCTTCGGACGTTGTCTCTGACAGAGGTCCCCAATTCATCTCTCAGGTCTGGAAGTGTTTTTGTAACTCCTTGGGGGCCTCTGTCAGTCTCACTTCTGGGTACCACCCGCAGTCCAATACATAGTTCCCAGACACGCCCCAGTATTGCGCAATAGCTCCGTCCGCACCATATCTGTAGGCAGAAGAAAGGCAAAGATGGCGAACAAGCAGACACGAACAACCAGAGCAAATTATATGGACAAAAACACAGCCACCACAGCTTCACCAAGGAACAAGAGAAAATGGCAGTGGTCGGAGTTAAATGAGTTTGAGAAAGAAATCATGGCAGACGAATCAGACAACTAGTCACAAGTTACTCTGATATCATTAATTATTTAATTACTACAAGGAGCGCACACGGAGCTTCACAGCTTTAAATCCAAAAAAGATGTGTAAACTGTCTCAATCATATCTAACCAGCTAAATAAAGGTTTAACTAAAATAACACACAGCCAGCACAAACACCAAGCTGAACACGACCAGAACCAGCACTTTTGAGTGTTACCGTAGCATGTTGTTAGCACTGGAGCGGAGGGTCCCTCGCTCAGGTCAGACGGCGTGGAACCGTTGCGGGGGCACGTCCCATGGGACCGACGCGTCGCCCGCACGACTTGGCTCCAGTCCTCCTTTCCCCACTGGGGTGGTCTCCATGCCGGTCCGGAGGACCGGCTTGGACCGTGAGGCCAGCCATTGTTGCGTTAGCGAGATGCTAAGCTAACCACAGCATGCAAGACGGTGTCGCTAAATAATGAAAAAAAAACCAGCTCTAACACACAGACAGTTGTACTCTAACATTGTTTCATAAAATGATTTATGTAGAATATTTTGTTTACCGGCCAAAGGCAGATGTCTTCAGAGCAGATCCGAGCAGAGTTGGGGCTGCAAGCTGCAGCTGTCAGCTCCTCCGATGAGATAAATCCTTCATGTTTACTTTTTTTTTTGATTGAGTGAAACCTGCGCGTTGCCCAAACGTCTACCCGACTGGAACACCCACTGACACAACACGAAGTAACCATTGTAATTAATTAGAAATTAACAAAAAAAACAACGTGAAAAATGGACATCCATTTGAATGCGCTCAAACTGCAGCTAAACCTACAAGTGGGAGGGTCAAACAGGACAACCCACAGATGTGACGTCACATGGGAACTATGTATGGCCAGGCCGAACGCGCCAATCAAGAGATGGAGGCTATGCTCAGATGTGTGGTGGAGGACAACCCCTCCACATGGAGTCAGCACCTCATATGGGTGGAATACGCCCACAACACGCACACCTCCTCTGCTACCGGTATGACACCCTTTGAATCTTCCCTAGGTTATACCCCACCTTTATTCCCGAGCCAAGAAGGCGATGTGGCTGTTCCTTCGGTCCAACATCATTTTAGGAGATGTCGTCGGATCTGGCGACAGACCAAGCTCGCTCTTCAACGCTCGGCCGCCAAAAATAAGGAAATGGCCGATAGACATCGCTCTGCTACTCCGCCTTACCAGGTGGATCAGAAGGTTTGGTTGTCCACTCAACACATCCAACTCAAGAACACCCCACGTAAGTTGGCTCCCCGTTTCATCGGGCCTTTCCCCATCACTCGAGTCATCAGCCCCACGGCGGTCAGGCTGCGGTTGCCCGCTTCCATGCGGGTCCATCCCACCTTCCACGTGTCCCAGATCAAGCCCTTCTCGGAGAGCCCTTTACACCCTCCTGCCGACCTCCCTCCGCCCCCCCGTCTCATCGATAATCATCCGGCCTTTACGGTCCGACGTGTCTTGGACGTCCGACGTCGGGGCCGGGGTTTCCAGTACCTGGTCGACTGGGAGGGTTACGGTCCTGAAGAGCGCTCCTGGATTCCGCGGTCCTTCATCCTGGACCCCAGCCTCATCACCTCCTTCTTCAGGGCTCACCCGGAGAAACGCTTCCGATCGCCAGGAGGCGATCCTTGAGGGGGGGGTAATGTAGGAACCTCCTTGCTCCCTCTCTCTCTCTCCCCCTCTGCACCTCTAATTGACAGCAGCTGTGCTCAATCAACTCTACCTCAGGAGGACTATAAGAAGCTGCAGAAGCCATCCTACAGGCGCTGGGACATTGGCCTGCTCACGGTAGTGTCAAGTTCTAGCCTTTTGTGTCAGCTTTACTAGAGAAGTAATTCTTGTGTCTTGTTGCCTTCTCTCTCAGAGCCTTGGACCTTATTGTCTGCCTGCCCTGCTGGAATCTATCTGGAAGTCTTCAAGCCTCTTGGAACTCCACAGCTGCTGGGCCTTCCACCACTTGCCACTCTCTCATGCATCTTGGTTTACTCATCAGACTGTTTCCTCTGTGCCTCGCTCCTCAACATTCTCAGTAAGACAGATCCCTCTCTGAATATTCCTCATCTCCTACTGGCCACTAACCCCCTCGTCCATTCCCCAGGTTTTTGCTGAATTCAAGATACTGTCTTTTCACTCCTGTAAATAAACACCATTAAACTTTTAATTGTGTCCTGGTTATCTGTTCAGTCCTAATCTTTCATCTGGGGTACATCATTATTATCACATTAACGATTGGTGCATTTTTTAAGGAAAGGTTAAGCTCAGAAACACTTTTACTACAATGTCAGCAAACAAATATTTTTTTTAGCTGTTTATCTTGTTAAATTTTAAAGAAATGAAGCGTATCCGCTCGTTGCGCGTGCACGCTTCACAGCACCGACGTAGCAAAACTTTTTTTTTTAATTCAGCTTATTTGACCATTACGTGCATTTATTAAGGAAAAGTTCTGCTCAGACACATCTTTGCTATAATTTTCAGCAAACAAATAATTGTTTTTAAGCGTTAATCTTGTTAAAGTCCTACCGTGCACGCTCTTGTGGCCATTTGCGCTTATGTGTAACATACGCGACGCGTCAGTGGTGACGCATAATAGATGCGACGTATACGGAGGTGCGTCACGTTTATGGATTTTTCCACTTTATTGGACATAATTGGACTAATGCGACTTATGGGGCGGAGCGACTTAAAGGGCAGAAAGTACTGTACTTCTCTTTTTGTGAACAGATGGAAGGAGTTCAGTTAGAGAAACTGTTTTTAACAGCAATAGCAACTGAATGTTTTGAAGTGCTTTTAATAATAATAATAATAATAATAATAATAATAATAATAATAATGAATTCAATTTATAACGCACTTTTCATTAATGAAAATCTCAAAGTGCTACAAGGTGCAACAGAATTAAATGTCAATAAAACAAATAATAAAACAATTAAAATCAATAACAGTATCAGCTAAGATCAAAAGTAGAATCATGAGGAGGTAGAGTATGCTCGGTTGAAAAGAAAGGTCTTCAAGCCGCTCTTAAAGTCAACCACAGACTGTGGGGCTCTCAGACAGTCAGGAAGAGAGTTCCACAGGTGGGGGGCAGCCACACTTTTCAATCTTAACACCATGCTGCAGATGTTTTACCATTCGGTGGTCTCCAGCATCTTCTACTCTGTGGTGTGCTGGGGCAGCAGGTGAAGAAAGCTGATGCCAACAGACTCGATAAGCTCATCAAGAGAGCGGGCTCAGTTCTGGGAGTGGACCTGCAGTCTCGGTGTCTGAGCAGAGGATGCTGAGGAAACTGCTCCAGATCTTGAACAATACGTCACACCCCCTGCATGACACCCTAGACTCTGACCGCAGCACCTTCAGTCGTAGACGGAGACCACTGAGGTGCTCCACAGAACAACACAGGAAGTCCTTCAAACTTTTCAACTCCTCCCCCTTTCTGCACATAGGACAATAAAATTAATCCTGTGCTACAATAAACTCTTTAATGTTTCCGTCTGCACCTGTTTTGAACTTAATTGTTGGCATTTTTTTTATAATCTCTGTTATATTTATAACTTGTGATTCTTGTGTATGTTCCTTTAGTCAAAGTCAAAGTCAACTTTATTGTCAGATCTGCAATATGTACTGTACAGGACATACACAGGACCGAAATTGCGTTTCTCTCAGTCCCTCGGTGCAACAGTAAACATCTAAACATTGAAACACTGAAACATATAATAATAGACATAAGCATAAAATAGTAAAACTAACACTGTCCTGAGTTTTTTGCATAGTGGTATAAGAGTATGAAAATTTACACCAACTCTAAAACTAAAACATTAAACATTTAATGAACATAAAATTTACACCAACTCTAAAACTAAAACATTAAACATTTAATGAACATAATACTGTCCTGAGTTTTTGCATACTAGTATAAAAAAAAGAGTATAAAAAGTATAACTAAAATAAACTAAAGGTTTCTAGCATTGACATTTGCAAAGTGGCAAAGCAGCGTATGAGTTAATGTACACAGTATATGTATGAGGTAGTAGTTGATGTCGTTATAGAGGCAAAAAGTGGCATATGCAGTAAGGCACATTGGCTTTATACTAAAACTCTAGCACAATAATTTCCTGCGGGATCAATAAAGTTCCAGCTTTTCTTATCTTATCTTATTATATTTATTTCCCACTTTTTGTACTTTATTTTGTACCTTTATTGCATGCTTTATTTTATTATTATTATTTTTATTATTGCGAGTCAAATCGGTTCTTCTCATCCAGAACATTTCATTGCATTGTTGACCTTTTGTTAACCTGCATATAACAAATAAACAAACATAACTAGGCCTGTCGCAATAGACAATAAATCAATTAATCGCATGATAAATGAAAATTATCTACCTCATTTTCATTTATCGGCTTTATTGTTTCTTCGTGTCTCTTTCTACTGAAGACACTAGATGACAAAAAGCTCAACTCAGGTGCTCTTCACTGACCCCTCTCTTTCTCTTTAAAATCTGTTTTAACCGTCCAAAATCGTGTTTTGGATCGTTAAAAGCAGCTAAGCTGAGAGGCTAACAGGCCGACCTTGGGGGGAAAAAACTTTGTTTGACAATAATTACTAATTACTGTATTGTCAAATTTCAAACAAAGTTATCGTTTACTGCAATGATTTCTGAGACAATTACCGGTAATCGTCCACCAAAATTTGTTATCGTCACTGGCCTAAACATAATACAGTATACCCCTCCCCCCATATAGTCAATTGGGGGTTAAAGGTCCACTGACATGATTTTTTTACTATTCATAAAATTGCTCAAAATATATATATTTTATCATTTAAATATGTTCGTTTTTGCAAACAAAATGATAAATCACTTTAATTTTGCTTTAAAAGTGATTTTGAACTTCAAGCCGTGTTTAATCATGGGAAATCCGATTACACACGAACGCACCATCTGTGACGTAGTGAGAGGCAGAGGGCTCTGGTCTCTTTAATAGCGGACAATTTAAAACCGACAAATTTATCAATCTATGTGAAGATTTGAGCTATTTGTCTTCATTTTGGGAAGCAGAAAATAGTTTGGGTGATGGAACAAGAAACAACAGGATCTAATTTAGGTCTGATGCCGTATCAGACTTAAGGCCCACCCATAGCTCTGCGTTCGGCCGTACGCCGCTCTACGTGCGTGTTCTGTGCGCACGCGTTCACCCGCACAGCTCTGCGTTCGTTCTCACGTTCATTCTCGCGTTTTCGCTCCAAATTCTTGACGTCATTTGAGCAGCCACAGCGCAGAGCGTTCGCTGATTGGTCATTTGCTGACACGCCTACTGAATTGATTGACAGGTTGGGGGGAGAAAAAAAAAGGCGAGCCGGCACTTCACACAGCTTCAGCCGCAGCGGTGTTCTGTGTTTATATCTTATTAAAAAGTTCTAAAAAAAAAAAAAACAGGGAGCGCTGGTCCTGCAGCCCACCAGGAAATCTGCAGAACCTCGCGCAGCCACGTTGGACCCGAGTTTAATTTGCTCGACAAATTCATTCATTTCCTCATCATTTCAGTCATGGAGTCAGCGGAGGAGGAAGCGATCACTTGACTTTTGGCAAAAAAACAAAAGAAAAGGCCAGATCAGGGATGAAGAAGGGGAATTTAATACATTTGTGTCACATACAAAACAGTCCGGCGCCGGGCAGTTTATTGTGAGACAACGCGCTTGCGCTCGCGGTCATAAAATTTGAGCTTGGCGCGTACATGGTACGCTTGCGCCTCTGCGAACGGACGGCGTACGGACGGCGTAGAGCGGCGTATACGGCCGAACGCAGAGCTATGAGGGGGCCTTTACCTTCATGTCGAGCTGCTCACACCCGCGCACTGTGACAAGCCCAGAGCTCTGCCTCACACTCTGCACACTACGTCACAGATGGCGCGTTCGCGTGTAATAGGATTTCCCATGATTAAACACGGCTTGAAGTTCAAAATCACTTTTAAAGCAAAATTAAAGTGATTTATCATTTTGTTTGCAAAAACGAACATTTAAATGATAAAATGTATATATTTTGAGCAGTTTTATGCATAGTAAAATATCATGTCACCCCACCTTTAACAAACCATCAGCTGAGAAACATCTTATATCTGCAATAACTTTAGTATAAAAGTCATCTCAAGATATCAAAAAATACAATGATGTATTTACGTTCCCTCGTGTGAAAAGCAACAATTTATAACTCAAACATATCTGAGAATTAGGATAGACGTGTTATTTTTTACACTAGTAAGTCAAGGTAAACTTTGAAGTCTTTTGTCCTTTTAGATAATTGGGTGCCTGACAGCTAAACAGTTTCCACTGTATAAACCTTTCACTCATTAGCACTTCGGCAAGACGTTTCTGTTGTCAGGTTCTTGTGGTAAGAATGTCTCACCTCGTGAGTTGTTTGTTTTGCTCAACATGACGTGCAGCCTGCAAGGATCACATTACTTCAAACTCCCAATCCAAGAAGCATCACTATTAAATGGCACAACAAAATAGTATAGATACTAAATTTTAGTTTAATAAAGTAAAAATAAAATGATTATGTAGTATTGTATGAAAAAAAGTCAAAGACAAGCAGCAAATCTTCACATTGTTTGCTTTAAATTTAATGTTTCAAGCTTTTAATGTCTTTTGAGAAACCAAACTTCTGTCACTTTCTGCCTCAGTCACTTGAGATTTTTTTTATCCTTTTACTGGAAAATGAATTTAATTTAGGAGCTTGGCGTGTTAATTATGCTGAACAAGACTGATCGCTTTATTTAAAGTTAAAAGATATGCATGGATTAAACCAAGCAATTATAACAGACGATTACTTCCTTGATGATGTGTCCGCACGCGTCATGAGATCCATGTAGGAACCAGTTGGAGGAAACCAGGAGTAATGTGCTTCTCAGTCACGCACTGGGAAGATGCAAATGTTCCCTGTTTGATTTATTCGTTTGAAACAACTCAAGAAATACAAACAATCAGCAGCACGTCATATGTGCCAATGAAAAAGCTGCATGAATACATTTTAATTGATCATTTAACACAATTCACTAAATGTGGACAACAAAATCCACAGGTTTGTGTTAAAAAGCATGAACGCCTCACAGCGATTATAAAACTGTGATTATATGAGGTAATCAGGTGTTTGTCTGATTAACCATCATAAACATTTTTATTTAACAATTGCCGATTCAGCGTTCATACCACGGTTTTCCTGTTTATAATTTCTTCTGTATGGTTTTTGAAGTCAAACCTTCTGCATGCTTTGCGCCGTTATCACTTCTCAAATATTATATTTGGCTTGAACATGAATAATACATTATGACTTAATATTTTCATACTTTTTCAATTCTACTACTGCATACTTGCTCTAGTTTTGTCTTCTTGAGCTTCTTTTAACTTTTACTTGTCGTCTTGCTCATTTCAGCAGCGAGCTATGGTTTTACTATAAGCTTTTAGCTCCAGTTTTGCTCATTTTAGCTTTTATTATCTGTTTTAAACTTCCGTTCTGTTTGTTTTAACTAATAATTCACTCAAGTCATTCTTCACCTCATTTCAGTGCTGTGTTCACACTTCCTTTTGACAGAAAATGCAGTTTTGTTGTTGTTGTTGTTTCGTTGTTTGCTTTCATTTTTGTATAATTAAACAAATTAAATGTCACATTTCCAAATGCATCATTTGACAGAACAAACTACCGGATAGAAATAGCTTTTTTTTTTTAAAGGTTACTTCGTTCAGCCTGTCTTCTGTCTTTCTTCCTGAAGTAAATGTAAGAAATCAGATTACGGTAAACGGAATTTACTTAAATCCCAAATATAAACAATTATTAAAGCTAAGCAGATGAAACATGATTGCATAAACATGATTCGATACAAGTTGTGTTTAATGAAGAACCACCTGTTTGCTTTAGGAAATGAAGAAGTCAGTCATTACCTTTACAGTGGAGTAAAACTGCTTGTTATTTTCATGGCATCAATCAAAAGGTTTTGGTGAAAAAATCAGAAAAGAGGGTGTTGAATAATTTAAATAGACAAATTGGTGACACATCAAAGTCAAAGTCAACTTTATTGTCAGAACTGCAATATGTACAGGACATACACAGAATTGAAATTGCGTTTCTCTCAGTCCCTCGGTGCAACAGTAACTGTTTAAACATTGAAACACTGAAACATATAATAATAGACATAAGCATAAAATAGTAAAGCTGTAACACTGTCCTGAGTTTTTGCATAGTGGTAAAAGAGTATGAAAATTTACACCAACTCTAAAACTAAAACACTAAACATTTAATGAACATAATACTGTCCTGAGTTTTTGCATAGAAAAAGTATAAAAAGTATAACTATAAAATAAACTAAAGGTTCTAGCATTGACATTTGCAAAGTGGCAAAGCAGCATATGAGTTAATGTACACAGTATATGTATGAGGTAGTAGTTGATGTTGTTATAGAGGCAAAAGTGGCATATGCAGTAAGGCACATTGGGCATCCTTAAATAAGGCTGGTCAGAGAATACTGTATATGTATCAGCAGTAGTGTAGATATAAAAGTAGTGTAAATGTAAACAGTAGTAATAAATGTAAGCAGTAGTAATAAATGTAAACAGTATTAATAAATGTAAACATTGAATGTAACCAGTAGTATGTAAACAGAGAATGTAAACAGTATTATGACTATAGGCAGTGATGTAATACAAACATTAGTGCAAATATGAGAAGTAGTGCAAACTGAATGAGCACATGACCGAGAGTTTAGTGAATAACCCGTTTGATGACACAGAGTCCAGTGTTAAAATCTTTGTGTTGTGTGGTAATGTGTGAGAAAGTTTTTTGTGTTAAGGCAGTTCAAATGGGAGGGGAGGCAGAGCAGGCAGAGTGTTTAGCATCCTGACTGCCTGATGAACAGAGCTGTCTCTCAGTCTGCTGGTTCGAGCCTGGAGACTTCTCAGTCTCCTCCCTGATGGCAGCAGTCTGAAGCAGCTGTGTAGTGGGTGTGTGGGATCACCTGCCATGCAGAGGGCTTTCCGAGTGAGGCGGTTGCTGTGTAAGTCCTGCAGTAAATGCAGTAAATGCATAAATGCAGATTTAAACCATAAGCTGTGGTTCAACTCCATAACAAGCTCCAGGAGTATAAAGGGCTGCAGAAGAGCTCCTTTCCCTGCTGGAGCATTACCTACCAGTAGAAGCTATCAGAGCCTCTTGTGGTCCTTGAACTTAAAGGTTGTTATTTGCTTTGTTTTCTCCTCGTGCTCCTAGTGCCTGCCTCCTC
>JBBPBX010014076.1:0-22143 GCA_038048925.1 Garcialebias charrua | reverse complement strand
TATTAACTTTTTGTTAACACACTCCTCCGTTATTTTTGAATGAGACAAAATAGCCACAACATTGACAAATGTATTTTATATTTTCAAAATGGTTTACATTTGTTATGGTCAACTGCTAAATTAAAACAAAAAATGTGTCGTTTGTATATCTTTTTTAAATTAGCCCCCCCATTTTAAAAGAGAAAATTAGTTGAAAACGGCTCATTTAATTTTTTGGGAGGATCGGTGAGAAATTTTAGTCTGTCTGGCTACAAACAGTCACAAGTAAAACCTTTTTATTTGATTGTACTGTGTGGAATCTCACAATAATACATTATTATCAAAGTATTAACACAAAAAGAAGAGCAATAATTTCATATTCTATTAGAATTATATTATACTTTGATCTAAAAGCCTGAAATGTGAAATATTTAACTTTTTTTATTTTTACCTAACCTACTCTTTGGACATTCAGTAATATGAACTACCTTTATTCCACCTTTTGTTCACAAACAGCCTTGTCACAATCATAATAATGTTTACTGTATTAAAATATAAATCAAATCTGGGGGGGAAGTGTGAAGTTCTTCAGCAGTGCATTTCCCAGCTGTGTTCGGAGCCATCAATAGCAGAGAGAAGAATAAAAGCGCCTAAACAAATCAAACACAAGAAAGCAATGGGATAAAAGCGGGTTGCCATGACAACAAAAAGGCTTTTCATAACATGGACCGAGATCGAGGGATTTTAGTTGTCATTAGTTTTTATGAAGATCAACAGAGGTGGAAATTATTTCATCCTTTTTCTAAGCGTGCTGCAGTGCAGGAATGTTCATGTTTGCTCCAAAACGGTTTTGAAAATTAAATTGCAAAGTATGAGACTATGAAAACATTTGGAGACGTTTATGTCAAACATCTAAAAGTTGTAAGACTTCCTAACTGCAAATGTTTAATGAACGAATGGTCTAATGTTGTTCAAATCTGCACGTTTCAATGAGCTGCAAACGAGCGACGTTGGGCCCTGTTGGATGAAGTCGGCACGATCTACAGGTTTTCAGGGAACAGAATTTTATAATAATCTTTTATATTGCACACTTTTATACAGCTTCATTTGTTGTCTAACATTTTAGAACCACAAACATGCGGCCATTTCTTTTAATAATGTTTTTTAAACTTCAACTGTCCGTTTTTTCATGACAAAGGATGTGATAGTTTGTTGCACAATGAGGATATAAAGCTTATTTTGTCTATTTTCCCTGGAAGCCGACAGGTTTGGCTCAGGGGACCAAAGACAGGAAAACTAGCAAAACATTTTGAGATCTGCCCTCACAAGCATCAACCCGAAGAAGCAGAAAAGAAATAAGTTGCTAAAAAAAATGGATGGAGAAATGCTCATAAAATGCTCAAATAAGAGCACTTTGAAAACTAAATGACAACAACAAATGCTGTCTATGTTCCTTTAGAGGAAGCAGACACAAAGGACAGGGACAAAAACATATTCCAACAGAGAAATGACCTGGAGTTGTAATCTATTATTCATTATCCGGCATACGTGATATATGAACACCTGAGCACATTACAAGGCCAGGTCCCTCATTCCCTGGTCTACAGTGGTCACATAATCACACAAGGCGGTAATATGTCTGTGGTGCACCGCAGCTGAAGAGAAATGTTTGTATCTCGTTTAAAAGAGCTCCACAAACCAAAACCATTAATAAAACTTTGGAATCATTTCACCCTGAGACTCCATAAAGATGATGATGGCGCTTGAGGATAAAAATACAGTTCAGAAAAATATTGCGATTTGTCTGTGGAAACTGAGCTCAGATTATTATTTTAGTGAATATTATTTTAGCGAGCGTCGTTTTATAACTGTTATTTCTTTAGGGAGGTGTATGGTAGGGGGTGATTTCTGTTTTTCTGATGCATCACTATGGGAACATAAACAATTCTTAATCTATGGGTTTTGTCTTTAAAAAAAAAAAAAAAAATATATATATATATATATATATATATATATATATATATATAATTATTTAATGTATTGTGTTGAGGAAACAGCAGACCTCTGCAGTGCAGATGTGCAGCACCTGGTCCATTTGTGATGAGCAGACAGCAGACAGCTGACACACAAGCAGTACCATCTGCACTGAAAGCCAGTATTTTGAAGTACTTCAGCTTTATAAAGTTAAAAGGGAAATAAATATTGAGTCACGAGAGCAGCACTATATGCTAGTTGAGTACACGCGTCCACCTGAAAGAGGAGGAAATACTGCGACTGTTGGCAACTGGTTGACAAACTTCACTTGTGAAGGAGTCAGAACAAATCCCAAGAGTACCCCCAATTCAGCACATTATTGAGATCGTTTCTACGTTTTTCTCGATTTTAATCATAGTAATTTAGTTTAACTTATAACGCAACAAAAGTAAGGAGTAGGAAAATTCCTTCAGCATATTCAATGATGTGCTAACACTTAAAGAGTGTTTTAACATTAAGAAATTAAAACATTAAATACATTAAAATAACCATACATGAAATCATCATTGTTTGTTGAGAAGCCTGATCTCTACAGGGATGAATGAGTTTTTCAGTCTGTTTGTTCTACATCTGGGCAGCAGATGCAGTACTTGTGTCTAGATGGAAGCAACCTGAACTCACCATGGAATGGGTGATCAGGATCTGCCAGAATAAGCCTGGCCTTGTTCACTGACCTCGTCTTGAGTAGGTCAGTGAGATTCTGTAGGTGAGTGAGGTTCTGTAGGTCAGTGAAGTTCTGTAGATAAGTGAAGTTCTGTAGGTCAAAGTCAAAGTCAACTTTATTGTCAGAACTGCAATATGTACAGGACATACACAGGACCGAAATTGCGTTTCTCTCAGTCCCTCGGTGCAACAGTAACCATCTAAACACTAAACACTAAAACATTTACAGGGGACCACACATACAAAATTCACTTTTTAATGTTTTTTTTTACTGAACTTTGGGTATGTACTTCATAAAAAAACAGTCCTAGTGCTAAAAAAATGCACCCAGTGGTTTATTTACTCTAAGTATATTTATTTATCTTTGATAGAAACACTCCGATTGCACTTCCTGCGGTTTGTGACGTCACAAACCGTAGCCACAACCCACACCAAACCTGAGTCCAGCCCCTCAACTAGCAACCCCTGGTGCGGCTCAACCCACTTCAGTATAAAAAACGTCACCGTTGCCGAGCAGTTTTGGAGCTGACCTGGCGGTCATTTATTTATTTATTCATTTATTTAGCCCCCGGGGGGGCTATGGGCTCAGCCCTGCTCCAGCCAGCAGCACATCTTGAGTAAAACCAGAATGTTTTATTACCTTGTTTGAATGAACTCTGTCTCGTTGAAACTGTGCACACACACTCTCGCGGTTTGGACTTGTTTCTTATATGATGAAGGACTGCTTTTGCACAACTGTCAGTTTGGTTGAGCGGTTACGACACTTGAACGCCACGCAGGAGAGCGGAGATTCGCATCCTGTCAACGGCATCTTTTTTTCCCCCCTTTTTTTTAAAGCCTTTTGTTTCGGTGAAATCGGGGTGAGACTAGATATATACATCGACATAATAATACTTTATAATTGTTATTTTTACGTTTTAGTTCAATTTTTAGTGTAATAGCGATCGCTCCCAACGCGCAGCCGGCAGAAAACTGTGCACACACAACACTCTCTCGCGGGGCGACAGTCTGTACCATCAAGCACCACTGATCGATATATTTTCAGATTAGCAACTTATTTATTTTAATAATACCTTTCACTTCATCAAAATCTAATCAAAACTCCAGCGTTCTAAAAGTAGGTGGTTGTATGTATTTCTTATACGATGAAGGACTGCTGTTGTTCAACTGAACCTGTAGGTCAGTGAGTTAATACACTGGTGTCGCACCCAAATGACCGGGGTTCGCGTCCCGGCCACGGCATCTTTTTTTTTTTTTTTTTCGGAGAGATCGGGCTGCAGTTAGCTGCTGGCTTTTGAGGACAGTGTGGGTCCGGTCCGGTCAGAGGTTAGGTTGCCTCATACGGATAAATTAACTGGAAACACTCTGTGAAGTTTGCGTTTGTCTGGATTGGATGTGCAACCGTGGACCAAAGCGCCGCATGCAACTAGCAGGAGCTACGCGGGCTGTTTGTTACCGAAGGAGGAGGAAGAGCTCGGATTCGGGAGGGCATGATAATAGGAGCAGCTAATGGCGGCGCACACAAACAGCTTTCAGTAAGTTATCTTTTAAGCTAGCACTAACAGTAAGTAAAACGAGTAATAAAAAAAGGCTAATTTTAAAACAACAACAGATTTGAGATACTGGCAGTTACAGAGGGCGGAGACAGAGTTTTGACGGGCGTGGACTTCAGAGCTCATTATCATAAACAGCTCGTTTAGAACGGAAGTTAGAAATGGCAGAATTAAAAAGGGTATAATTTATTATCTAAGAATTATTTTTTGTATTAAATTGAATGAACGGGGTCTGGATAGCACACAGACATACCATAAAAATTTAAAAAACCAATATGTGGACCCCTTTAATACACATAAGCATAAAATAGTAAAAAAGTGTAACACTGTCCTGAGTTTTTTCATAATAGTATAAAAGTATGAAAATTTACACCAACACTGAAACACCAAACACCCCTAAAACACCAAACACCCAATGAACATAAGCATAAAATGAAATAATAAAAGTGTAATACTGTCCTGAGTTTTTGCATAGTAGTATGAAAAGTATAAAAACGTAAATCTATAAAATAAACTGAAGTTTCTAGCGTTGACATTTGCAAAGAGTGGCACAGCAGCATATAAGTTAATGTACACAGTATATGTATGAGGTAGTTGATGTTGGTATAGAGGCAAAGTGGCATATGCAGTGAGGCACATAAGGCACATTTGGCATCCTTAGATAAGGCTAGTCAGAGAATGCTGTATATGTATCTGCAGTAGTGTAGATAAAAGTAGTGTAAATGTAAACAGTAGTAATAAATGTAAAGCAGTAGTAATAAATGTAAACAGTATTAATAAATGTAAACAGTGAATGTAAACAGTAGTATGACTATAGGCAGTAATGTAATACAAACATCCATCCATCCATCCATTTTCTTCCGCTTATCCGGGGTCGGGTCGCGGGGGTAGCAGCCTAAGTAGGGAGGCCCAGACTTCCCTCTCCCCAGCCACTTGGAGCAGCTCCTCTGGGGGAATCCCAAGGCGTTCCCAGGCCAGCCGAGAAACATAGTCCCTCCAGCGTATCCTGGGTCTTCCTCTGGGTCTCCTCCCGGTGGGACATGCCCGGAACACCTCACCAGGGAGGCGTCCAGGAGGCATCCTAACCAGATGCCCGAGCCACCTCAACTGGCTCCTCTCGATGTGGAGAAGCAGCGGCTCTACTCCGAGTCCCTCCCGGATGACTGAGCTTCTCACCCTATCTCTAAGGGAGAGTCCAGCCACCCTGCGGAGAAAACTCATTTCAGCCGCTTGTATCCGAGATCTTGTTCTTTCGGTCATAACCCAAAGCTCATGACCATAGATGAGGGTGGGAACGTAGATCGATCGGTAAATTGAGAGCTTTGCCTTTTGACTCAGCTCTCTCTTCACCACGACAGACCGGTACAGCGCCCGCTTCACTGCGGACGCTGCACCTATCCGCCTATCGATCTCACGCTCCAGTTTTCCCTCATTCGTGAACAAGATCCCGAGATACTTAAACTCCTCCACTTGGGGCAGGACCTCCTCCCCGACCCGGAGAGGGCACGCTACCCTTTTCCGGCTCAAGACCATGGCCTCGGATTTGGAGGAACTGATCCTCATCCCGGCCGCATCGCATTCAGCTGCAAAAATCTATCTACAGCAGGTGAGATGCTGTTTGTTCACATCGTTTCCAGAAAACCCCACTTCTAAACAACTGCATTATCGCCTGATGTCATAATAACTAGTTCAAATGAAACTTATGCAAGTGCTGATGCATGAATCAAAAATAAAAAGTACAATTAATAAACCTTTTAGTGTTTGGTGTCATTTAAAACGACAATTTGATTTGTCAGGGTGGAAGAAAGTCTTTGAGTTGTATTTATAACGTTTATTTACAAACAAGTTTTTTTTAACTCATGTCTTTAATTTTTTCATTTTTCTGTTATCTTTATATGTTTCTACTATTGTTCAGGTCTATTTAGTATTTTTTTAATGGTTTATTATTTTGTTGTGAGGTCTTTTAAACCTGTTCAAAACAAACAACTAAAAAACATGAATAAAACATGATAAAAGTTAATTAACAAATTGTAATTTATGAATAAATATTTCAGATTTATTAATACACCCATTGAAACCCATTTCATTTTTATATTTATAGCGTTCTACCTCCACAGATTTACTCATGAATCATTTGTGAACTATAAATAAACGTGATGTTGACCTCTAATCTTGATCCAGGTAGATTTAGATTGATCTACCTGGATTGAATCAGGACGTAATGTAAATTTGTCTTGAATCATAAAATCTGTGTGTGTTTGGAAACACTTCCATCCTGGTCGTGGCTCGTGTTAATGAGTCTCCAGTCGTCGTGTGACTCGTGCGTTCAGACGTTGACCCTCTGCACACCTCTGCGGCGGTGTTTCCCCTGCCAGCATCATCACTGCAGCTCAGAGCACTCCCTGAGGACAAGCTCCCGTCTCCCCCAAGGCTGTGAAACTTTCTGCCACTCGCTATAAAACGTGTCCCGAGACACAAAACCTGCTACGACTGTAATTACCAACTGGTGGCCCATGGGCCACTTCAAGTTTGTTGGAGGGGGGGATTTTCTGCTAGGTGAAGGAGGCATTGTAAAAGTAAGGATATATAATTAACTTTAACATTTGTTGACCTTTTTACATTTAAGTACAAAAGAAATGACTGTATTTATGTAAAGAAGGGAAAGATAATGGTTTATACCAATTTTGACAAGCGATAAAACAGAACTCTGCAGGAGGATGTGAGTCCTCCTTTAATGTGGCCAAATTAACTAAGTGTCCAACTTTAAAGTATTAAAACGTAAATTTCAAGCATGTTAAGAAAAAAAAAATAGGCCATTTTGTGGAATATGAAATTGTGACTTCAAACTCTTTTTATTTACTTGGACTTTAAAGGACAACACCCACCGTGACAGTAACAATTCACCATATTGGACAATTACTGTAGTAGAATATGATGTCTATTTTCATTTTTGCATTTGGGCCAGGCGAGTGTTAAAAAACAAACAAAAAAACAACGGAGTCCCGGAAACATCCGGAAACCCGGCCGAAGATTGCCGAAGTCCGGAGCGACGTAAATACAGGCTCCACTCAGAAGGCAGGAGTGAGTTCGCAATGGAGGCTTATGAGAGTGAGAGGGTTATGAGCCAGCTGTATATTTATTACTGAGGAAATATTAAAAATGGCACGACAACGTCGCGGTCCAGTTCAGCTCAGCTCCACGCCTCTTTTGGAGCCGTGCTCCGGCTTCATTTCTGAACAAGTTTATTTGAGCGGGACCTACCCGCATTCAGCTGTTGTCTTATGAATGACCCGAGGAGGATTAAAGCCGGACTGGTCTGTGCGGGAATAGCGCGGGTTTGACTTATGAAAGGGGCTAATAAAAAGCTGAGCTGGCTTCATGAGGAAATTAATGAATTAAGAGCGAGCGAATTAAACTAGTGTCCTATGTGGATGAGCGATCTCTAAATATTTCCTGGTGCAGTTGTGGGTACAGCTGGACCAGCGCTCTGTTTTTATTTATTTTTTAGAACTTTTTAATAAGATATAACACTGCTGCAATAATGAAGCTACGTTGATGCATGCTTGTTATAACTCCGCATGCATTCAAGGCGGATACTTCAGTGACGTCAATGCCCATATATGGAGAGGGGCAGATCTTCCCGGAGCTGCTGCTAAAATCTGCTATAAATCATGAAATAACACATTTAGCGTTATTTCTCTACAATATAAATAAACGCTCCTGTTTTATTATTTAATTAACTACTAAATATTAATGGCGATGCAATTTGAAAACATGGTGGGTCATGTCCTTTAACTAATTGGGGAGGAGTGGTGGTGCAGAGGCTAGAAGAGGTGGGCCTGTGATTGGAAGGTTGCTGGTTCAACTCCCTGGACCAACAACATTAAAATGTGGGTGGAAAATGTGAAACACCCACAACTGCTTCCACTATCATTTGCCCTTGTCTGGGCCCCTGAGCAAGGCACTTAACCCCCAACATCTGCTCCCAAACAGGTCTCTCTTGCAAATGAGTACTTGTCAATGAGACTACCGTATTTTCCGGGATATAGGTTGCAGCTTTTTATCATTTTTGCATGCCCTGCGACCTATATTCAGGTGCGACCTATTTATGGCTTTTTATCCACAATATTCCTGAAGGTGGCACTGTATTTGCGATTATGGGACTTACTTCCGTTTTGACCCCGGAAGTAGAATTTCTGCATTGGCTCCTCGTTGTTTACTTGTTTATCTGTGCGCATCGTAGAAGTTCTGTTAAAGTTCTGTTTTCTGTTATTTTGAGCTAATATTGTCACGAAGATGTCTTGTGGAGCTCTGGTACCTGTTGCGCTGTTCGTGGCTGTAAGAATAATCAGACGAAGCTGAATTTGTGGCTGCAACTAGTGTGTGTTGAACATGCTCCGAAAACAAAAACCTGCATCCTTCTTTGTGGCTGGGCTACGAGAAACCACCTGAAAAAAGACTCTGTATCCTCCAGAGGATCGAGAACACCAGGTATGATTTAAGAGACAGCTTTTAGTTTAATGATTTTATGTAGTCAGTGATTAAATGATACTAATATTTTCGTGCATAACTGGCAAATAAACACACGCACCTATATACTGTATGTATGCTGTCTGTGTATATTTATTTATACTGTATATATAATATAGGTGTCTGTTGTGTTTATTTATATATATATATATAATATAGGTGTGTGTGTGTGTGCGTGGGTTTCTTTTATATATAATCTAGGTGTGTTTGTGTGTGTTCATAAATGAACCCTAATGTTTGTATACTGTACTTTTCTTTTCCTCCTTTCTGTTATATTTCTGCATAAGGTGAGTTCCAGGGATGGATGGATGACGCTCCAGTTGGTCCAGGGATGGATGACACTCCAGTTGGTCCAGGGATGGATGACGCTCCAGTTGGTCCAGGGATGGATGACGCTCCAGTTGGTCCAGGGATGGATGACGCTCCAGTTGGTCCAGAAGTTTGTGTGCAGTTATGTACCACAGCAACAAATGAGTGAAAATATAATTTCTATAAATAAATCTGCGTTTGAAGTGCATTTGGTGTTGCTGTGTTTCACCTTCTTTATTTCAATAAGATACGTTGTTTAATGTCTAATGAGAAGTTCTACTGCAAATAAAAACACTAGATGTGATTGTTTTTTTGGCAACTTACCAGTTTAGTTTTTTATTGACAAGTACAAAACTTAAAAACATGCATGTTGCTGTGGTTCCTCCTCCAGGAGGAGATTGATAAGAATAAAAGCTATAATTATAAATTTTAGGCTGATTGTTAACTCTAAATTGACTCTGGGTGTGAGTGAGACAGGTCCCTCTTGTAAATGAGTCCCCGTGGCTCAACGAGGCAAGCCTGTATAAATAAAGGTTGAATGAATGAATGAATAAACTAAAAACATTTGAAACTGAATACAATATGAGAACTGTGGGTGATTTGATGTCTTTTAATGAAAATGATTGGCTGCAGAATAAATACCAGAATAAATACCAGGTCAAATACACTCTTCAACAAGAAATGATGGGCAGTTTCTGATTTTAAACAAACTGGAACAGATTCCTCATCATGTGGGACCACTGGACGACCACTGGACGACCACTGGACGACCACTGGACGACTGGAGCAAGCAGCAAACCCCTCCGGAATCCAAGACGATGGAACTTGGCCCTTCACTCGTCTGTACCTTAAAAAAAGAATAAAACTGTCATGTTTGCATCACAAAGTCTAAAATAAGACCAAGTTTGCTACTCAAAGTAGAAAGAATAAATACAGTTGCTCCTACATTTTTTACTCATTCACAAAGATATACTGTAATGTTCAATTTTATATTGATTTCAGTAATTTTATCTTAGATTTACTTTAATATTTTTGAATTATTGTGCCAGGTGCTTGTGTCATTACTTGTTCTTCTGCTCCTGCGTCTCAGAGTAAGTGTGTCTGTCAACTTCAGCGTGGGAGACCAGTCTGTGACTTGTGTGCAGGCCTTCCTGAAAATATAAATATTTCAATAGAACAAATGTAGTAATAACCAAAAGATGAGCTTGTGTTATGGAATATTTTCTGTACAAACAGCATCCCACTGCTTTATTCACATGAGAGTAACAGGGACCTACAATCAAAACAGTACTACAGTACAGTATGTATGTGCAGTATGTATGTATATACTGTATATATAGTGTGCATACAGTATACACATACACACAGCATATGTATGTACTGCAAATGTATTACACACACATGTAGTTATATTATTTATCCACAGATTTGTTTAGTAAATACTTTAACAGATGCTAACGCTACATGCTAAGCTAACCACAGCTAGTAGACGGTGCTAAATCATGAAGAAAAAAACAACAACAGCTCCAACACAGAGAAAATTATACTCTCACATTGTTCTGAAATTGTTTCACAAAATGATTTATGTAGAATATTTTGTTTACCGGAGAAAACGTGATCTGAACACGACGTCTTCGGGAGCAGATCAGGCAGAGGAGGTGCAGCTGTCAGCTCGTCCGATGGAGATAAATCAGGGGTCACCAACGTGGTGCCCGCGGGCACCCGGGTGCCCCCAAGGACCATTTGAGGTGCCCTCGGACCTGTTCTAAAAATAGCACAACTCACTACTAAGCTGCATTTAAATTTTCATTTTATTCAGTTTTTATTCTTTTTTTGTATTTATATATATTTTAAAACGTCTATCTTAAAAAGATGTTCTTAAAACAATGTTTATTATACATTTTTTCAATTTACGCTTTGTTATTTCCGAAGAGTTTGTCAAACTGGTGCCCTTTGTATGACTCCGTCCCCACAAAGTAGCTCTCAGTTTCGAAAAGGTTGGTGACCCCTGAGATAAATCCTTCACGTTTACTTATTTTTGGGATGAAGTGAAAACTGCACTTTGAACAAACGTCTACCTGACAGCAACACCCACTAACCCAACACGAAGTAACCATTGCAATTAATTAGAAATAAACAAAACAAAAAAACAAAAGTGAAAAATACAGCCAGTAGACTGGGCTTTAACTGCTGCTCTCACTTCAGGCGGAAGTCGTTCCCATAATTCGCGCAAGGCATCATGGGGCGTAGGAATATTGTGGATAAAATAAGCTGATTTATAATCATTTATTAACAAAAATTAAACTGAGACACACTCTTACAATAATGTCCGCTAACAAATATATATTTTTAGGTGTTTATCCTGCTAAACTTATTAATTTATTAAAGAAAAGTTCAGCTCAGACACATATTTGCTAAGATTTTTAATCAAACAAATAATTGTTTTTAAGTGTTAATCTTCTTTAAAGCCTTGCTGTGCGCTCCTGTGGAAGAGACATTTGCAGCAGAGATAAACACGGTCCACATTTTGACGTAAGTGCGACCTATATTCAGGTGCGACCTATATATGGATTTTTCCAATTCTTTGGCAATAATTGGACAATGCAGCCTATATTCAGGTGCGACCTATATTCCGGTGCGTGTATAAATAAAGGATGAATAAAATAAAATTTAGATTTAATTTCCTAATTCTTATTATTATCAAACTGGCTCACCGTAGTCCTTCCAAGTAAAAATATTCCAAAGATTTTTTTTGTAGAATTGAGAACAATCCCACGGTAACGCTGGATGAAGGATAATTCAAGTACAGGTGGTCCCCGACTTACGAGCGAGTTCCGTTCCTGCGAGGTTCTCGTAAGACGAAATCTCGTACGTCGGAACCCGAAACACGTGTCGCTCGTAAGTCCGGATTTTCGGTCGTAAGTCGGAAAATGTATGCTAGCGCTACTACGAACACTCGTTTTTCATCACAAACGTTCATACTAGTTCATAAACATGCTCAGAAACTTGTTTACAAACGGTTAGCTAACACACTTTCATCTAAAAACACATAAAAGTGCTGTATTTTCTGTATGTTCTGTACAACTTTACTGTTCGTTAGTCAGCTCGTAAGTCCAGAACCTCGTATGTCGATGCGCTCGTAAGTCGGGGATCACCTGTACTTAGATCTAATCCTAATTTGTAGGAAATTGACAGAAACACTGGTCAAACCAGCCTTTTATGTTGTGGGTATAAAAACAAATGAAATTAAATGTCATGTTAGTTTCAGTCAAAGCTTCAGGGAGACACACGTGGCCCCAGAGCCGCAGGTTGCAGACCCCAGCACTACGCCAACAAGCGGCCAGTGTCAGGGTTAGATAAAGGTTTATGGATGTTTATCACTAACTAATGTTAAATTAATGTTGAACCATGGGTGTGAGGTCAGAGAGTTCTTTTGTCTGCTCAGAGAAGAGCTGACTTGAGCCTGCACATGGCAGAGGTCACCATGACGGATGAGCATTATATAAAACACTTCCTGCCTCACTGTCCGGTGCAGACTCTCATGACGAGGCACTAAGTTTGTAACTCTGTACATCTGTGAAAGATTTATTGTGACCGTCTAACCTGACAAGTAAAGACCGGGTTAAAAATCTTCTCGTGACATTAGAGTGGCTTGTATGAGTAAATAGATTCTAACAGGATATTAATTTATCCAACAGTCAGTGTTGTCACCTTTCCATTTCTCAGGTGCACCAGGAACGGTTTGGTCAGAGCTGCCAGGTTGGTTTTTCCCAGGACGCTCTCAGTCGTGGTCCCACGGAGGACGTTCTTCTTCTCTGACCTCAGAGACGCAGACTCAATCCTCACGTTTGACATCTGTTGGAAGAAAGAAGCAGAACGCTCAACAGATGAAGTGTGTTAGTTTAACAAGCAGCTGCACCAGCAGTGACAAACATCTTCATCCACCACGTCCTCTCCTGACATGTAACTGGACCAACGCACCACCAGTCGGACCAGCTGGTCATCCTTGCTGCCCGGGTCTCTCCAAACAAGGTGAACGTTCACGTCGCTTGAGATTCTGTAGCCGGCGCCGCCCTCTCTGGACCGCCGGGCCTGGTCCAGCAGGACCTCTGTGGTGTAGCTGAATTTGTACAGCTGGTTGTTGTGCAGCCGGGGTCCAGCAGCAACACCTGAAGAAACACGGGGACCAGAGGAGATGAACAAACAAGACTCAGAGAGAACTCCCAGCTTCATAGACAACACGCTGATCCACATCTGGATTCACCCAACGGGTCACTTGACACCATCAAACTCAAAGGTGAGGGAGAAGCTCTGTGTTTACTGCTTGGCTACATCTCTACCCTCTCCTATGGTCCAGACAGAAAGAAGCAGATCCTGGATCCTGGACGTCTAAATGAGTTTCCACTGCAGGGTAGCTGAGAAGTTCAATTCTCCAGGAGAGACTCAGAGTAGAACCACTGCTCAGAGACAGGTGAGGCGGTTCAGACATCTGGGGAGGATGGACGCCTCCAGAGGGAGGTGTTCTGGACACGTTCAGCTGGGAGGAGACCCCAGGGAAGATTCAGGACACGCTGGAGAGACTACATTCTATCAGCTGGTCTGGGAACACCTTGGAGTCATCCCAGAAGATCTGGAAGAGGAGACTGGACCTCCCTGATCAATACACTGTCCCTGAGACCTGAGTCCACAACCAGATGATGGATAATAATAATAATCATCATTTTATTTAAAAGCGCCTTTCAGGACACCCAAGGACACTTAACAAACCAACACAGTGTAATACAGATCAAACATTATCAGCGACAAATTGAAATATAAAATACATAAAGGATATAAAATGGAAGATAAAAATACATTTAGTAAAGTTAATGATAAGCTAGTCTAAAGAGATGTGTTTTCAGGGCAGTCTTGAACAGAGAAAGGGAGGTGGTGTTTCGAAGGTCGGGCGGTAGAGCGTTCCAGAGGTGAGGGGCAGAGCAGGTGAAGGCCCTGCTCCCCATGGTGGAGAGGCGGGCAGAGGGTACATGGAGTTGTAGTGAAGAGGAGGACCTGAGAGAGCGTGATGGGATGGAGATTTGTAGGAGGTCAGATAGATAAGGAGGGGCAAGGTTGTGGATAGATTTGAACGTGAGGAGTAGAATTTTGAAGATGATGCGTGATTTAACCGGGAGCCAGTGGAGCTGCTGCAGGACAGGACGGATGGATGATGGATGGATGGATGGATGGATGATGGATGGATGGATGGAAGGATGGTAAATTTAAAGGACAGTGACAGCATCTGAACTGAAGACTGAGAAAATGAACTGGGCTGTCAGACTGAGTCGATATATCTCCCATGATGCACTGCCTTTTTATTCTTTACAAGAATAAATAAATAAATAAATAAAATAAAAACTTGAATTTTGAACTTTCTGTGTGAACTCTAGGCCTCATCACCTCTGTGGCTTTCAAACTGAGTTCCAGGCCTTTAGAAACAACAACTTTTTCTTATTTTTTAATACTCCTTGTTCTTTCAGTGTCTTCGTCTTCTGCAGAGGTGGACGGTGATCTGATTGAATCATCTGCAGTTGAACTGGGTGTGCTCCAGGTGGGAGCAGATTGTGATCTCTCTGCTCCATTAATGACAGCCGTCCTGACACACTGACGTGTCACTTTTTGATTTCATCAGCGAGTCTCCTGAGCTCGTCCTGATCAAACAAAACACTCAGAGTCGTCCAGATGTTCAAACAGTTCATTAATAAAACGCTCCAAGTCGTCCAGATGTTCAAACAGTTCATTAATAAAACACTCCGAGTCGTCCAGATGTTCAAACAGTTCATTATTTCAGGTTCATCATGAGGGAAATTAATTAAGAAGAGGTGTTTTATGGCTCGAGCTCCAATATTTCTTACAACTGGGTGATGTCATTGAGCTGAACTTCAGTAGCTCCACCTGAGATTCATCCATTCATTCATTCGTTCGTTCATTCATTCATTCATTCAATCAATCTGTTTTAATGGCATTTAAAGCCTAAAAAAGCTCCAAAGTCTAAACCACACAGAAACATCATCGAGTCCTCCAGAGTGTCCTTGAAGGGAGACACATAATATTTTACTGACAGAGGAAGAAGGAGCTGCTCTCCTCCTTCAGGCCTTCATCTCGTTCATTAACAGCCAGCAGGTCGCGAGCGTCCACTCACCTTTGGTGGAGGAGGTCACGGGGGAGGCCGCACAAAGCAAGACGAGCACCAGAGCCAACATGGTGGTTCCTCTCCCTGCAGACGCCACACAGCAGAGTCAGGGGCTGAAGGGGCACCCAAGGGCCAAAACAGAAAGGCAACGCAGGTCCAGACTCGTCAGGATGTGTCTGAGGGGAGGGCAGACTCCAAACTCCACGCTCAAGTACTAAGTACAAGATAACAGGCCAATCATTAACCTGAGCAGATCTGACAGGAAGACAGGCTCTGAGTCTGCGCACGGACGAGTGATTGATCAATCAGTGGGGTTATCTGATTGATTCAGTTCATCATCATCATCACTCACCAGCAGCATGAACTTATGGATTTATGAACCCCTCAGAGGACAGCTGGCCCCTGGTGATAAAACCATGAGGAGATAATAAAATAAAAGAGTTACCTGAAGCTGGTGAGCAGAGATCTTCATGTCAGACCTTTCACCTTGTTCCTTCTGGACTTGGACAGTCGGCACTTTGTTGTCATGCTGGTTGGAGGAACTGGGCCGTCCTGTTGGACGAACCAGCCCCGCAGCTCAGATTACAGCCTCCTCCAGGCTCCATCTGCTCACTTTGACAACTTTAATGACTTTATTTTCTCAACATGTAGCTTCTTGTAAACTATAACATTTGTTGAGTCTTTCTTTTTAATTTACATCAAATCAGTTCAGGAAGAAACACCACGTTTCCTGTTAGAACTGCAGATTAAAGGACATGACCCACCATGTTTTCAAATTGCATCGCCATTAATATTTAGTAGTTAATTAAATAATAAAACAGGAGCGTTTATTTATATTGTAGAGAAATAACGCTAAATGTGTTATTTCATGATTTATAGCAGATTTTAGCAGCAGCTCCGGGAAAATCTGCCTCTCTCCATATATGGGCATTGACGTCACTGAAGTATCCGCCTCGAATGCAGGCGGAGTTATAACAAGCATGCATGAACGTAGCTTCCTTGTTTCTGACCAGAGTTGTTTGGAATATAACTAATAAAAACGATGTGTTGCCCTCTGCTGCAATACCTCAAAGGATGGCGTTAGTGTTCTTATTTCCCCCAAATCTGAATAATTCATAATGGATTTATAAAGTGGACCGACCAGCGAAGAAGGCTCGCACCTCGACATGAGAGGGAGGTTTTGCGGGTAAGACTTTTGCTCTATTTAATTTACCCGCGCGCGGGACGTGAGGTCCACTCTGTGTGTGTTGCTTGCCCGCGCGGTGTGTCCGCGACAGATGCAGCGGGTGACGTGAGGTCCACTCTGTGTGTGTTGCTTGCCCGCGCGGTGTGTCCGCGACAGATGCAACGGGTGAGTGAGGTCCACTCTGTGTGTGTTGCTTGCCCGCGCGGTGTGTCTGCGACAGATGCAGCGGGTGAGTGAGGTCCACTCTGTGTGTGTTGCTTGCCCGCGCGGTGTGTCTGCGACAGATGCAGCGGGTGAGTGAGGTCCACTCTGTGTGTGTTGCTTGCCCGCGCGGTGTGTCCGCGACAGATGCAGCGGGTGAGTGAGGTCCACTCTGTGTGTGTTGCTTGCCCGCGCGGTGTGTCTGCGACAGATGCAGCGGGTGAGTGAGGTCCACTCTGTGTGTGTTGCTTGCCCGCGCGCGTGACGTGAGGTCCACTCTGCGTGTGAAGGTCCACTCTGTGTGTGTTGCTTGCCCGCGCGTGTGTCCGCGGCAGATGCAGCGGGTGACGTGAGGTCCACTCTGTGTGTGTTGCTTGCCCGCGCGGTGTGTCCGCGACAGATGCAACGGGTGACGTGAGGTCCACTCTGTGTGTGTTGCTTGCCCCCGCGTGTGACGTGAGGTCCACTCTGTGTGTGTTGCTTGCCCGCGCGGTTTGTCCGCGACAGATGTAGCGGGTGACGTGAGGTCCACTCTGTGTGTGTTGCTTGCCCACGTGCGTGACGTGAGGTCCACTCTGTGTGTGTTGCTTTCCCGTGCGGTGTGTCCACGACAGATGCAGCGGGTTAGCGGCTTATTAAAAAGTTCTAAAAAATAAAAATAAAACAGGGAGCGCTGGTCCTGAAACCATAGCCCACCAGGAAATATTTAGAACATTGTGCAGCCACGTAGGACATGAGTTTAACTGCAGTTTTAACTCTCACTCTCATAAGCCTCCATCGCGAACTCACTCGTGCCTTCTGAGTGGAGCCTGTATTCATGTCACTCCGGACTTCGGCAATCTTCGGCAGTGTTTCCGGATGTTTCTGGGACTCCGTTGTTTTTTTTTTTTTTTTTTTTACACTCGCATGGCCCAAATGCAAAAATGAAAATAGACATCATATTCTACTACAGTAATTGTCCAATATGGTGAATTGTTACTGTCACGGTGGGTGTTGTCCTTTAAAACCAAAACTTCTGTAAAACTGACAACATTATGTTGGCTGATGTGGCGGACATCTTGAACTGGGTTGACTCTAAAAGTGAATGAGCTGTAGATTATGTTGTAAAAGTTTCAGCAAGATCAGGTGGTTCATGTGATATTCTGCTAACAGACAAACAGAATTGGCTCCAACAGTTAATGCTGACATTTTAAGCACTTGAAGTTTTGGGAATCACTCTCAGCTGCAATCACATCACATTATCAGAAAAACAGACTCAATTGTAACTATTTGGGGAGTTTCTAAAACCAGTTAGCTGTGGCGGCCATCTTGAATTGGTTTAGTTCCAAAAGATGAGTTGTAAATGTACACCCAGTGATTATTTCCTGAAGGTTTCACAAAAATCCATGCTGTATTTCACAAGATATTTTGCTAACAGACAGTATTGAATTCAAGCAGTTGATAGTGTATTTTATAATAATAATAATAATAATAAACTTTATTTGTATAGCACCTTCCTACAATGCCTTGCATTGACCAAGGTGCTTAACAGGATAAAAAGATGAATAAACTGGAACAATAAATCAGTGAAAATAGAATAAAAAACAACAGTAATAAAAGAAGGCAATGGAAATAAAAAATGCTACATACTAAAATACCAAAAGTAATAAAAGTTACACACTGAAAGCTTTTTTGAACAAGTGGGTCTTCAGTCTGGTTTTGAACAGAGTCAGATCAGAGGTGGCACGCAGCTCAAGGGGGAGGCTGTTCCAGGCTTTTGGGCCGGCAACAGAAAAGGACCGGTCTCCCCATTGTTTGTACCTTGAGCGAGGCACCTCCAGCAGGTGTTGACTGGCAGATCGTAAAGCTCTGCCGGGCTGATGGACTTTCAAAAGTTCTGAGATGTACAGAGGTGCAAGTCCATTCAGAGCTTTGAAGACAAACAGCAGCTTTTTTCATAAGTGTTCAGGATCAGACTACCCGATTTAAAAAAAAAGTTTTATGTTATTCAACTTTTATGTTAGTGGAGATTGTTTCCATCTCTTCTTCATCATTTTTATGAAGACTTCTTCCAGCACTTTGGTGTGGACTTGTTCCTGTTTAAAGTGCTTTATAAATAAAATGGTATGGTATGTTCTCTGGCTTTACAGTTTTAATTAGTCAGGATTTACCATCATATCCAGAAGTATTTCCTGTCTTCTTCTAAATCATTATTACGTCATACATCTAGTCCTGTGTTAGGCGAGAACATTTTTCATCTCCATACAGTCATAAGAGAGGATTTTTATGTTGTTTTTGTTTACAGCTGTTGTGTTTCTGTAAACATGAAATGGTTTATTCCTGAGGCTGTAGTTCCACCGAGCAGCCAGGAGGTGTCAGTGTTTGCTGCTGACACTGGTGAAAAAGATTTCATGTAAAGAAAAAACAGAATAAATCAAACACGTGAAGTCAAATAAAAATGACAGGGCAGTTAGTCTAAAGTCAAATGAAAACCCACAACCGGATTATAAAAAAAAGGTTCAGGATTAAAGTTTCTGCTTTTATCCCAACAATCCTCTGAATTCACCCAAAGTCCCAGGTTCGATTCCCAGTCATTGCCCATCTCATGGTGTTTCTGAGCAGGACATCCTATCCCCAGTTGCTCAGCTCTCCCGGTGCTTTCAGTAGCTTCCCACTGCTCCACCTGGGGGTGGATGGGTTAAATGCAAAAAGCCAAATTCGACATTGTATGGGAACCTGATGACAACCCTTTTTCATTCATTCAACCTTTATTAGCAGGTTAATCCCATCAAGCCTCCGGGACTCGTTTACAAGAAATACATGATTTTAACAAAGAATGATGACAACAGTGAGTAACAACAACAACACTAGACAGTCACAAAAGAAACATACAATTTTTTTTAACAAATCAAAAAAAAAATAGCAACCAAAAGGACAGTCAAAAGGAAAAGTAGCGAAAAGGGAAAAAAAAAACAGCTACATTATAAGGTGGTGTAGAAAACAAAAAGCAGGAACATGTCTGCATTGGTTTTGACCATGAACTTAACAATGGTTGAAAATCACTTAGAGAGGTCAAGGTCGAGAGCTTCAGATGTTTTTGTAAGATATTCCAGGAAAAAGGAGCGGAGTAGGAGAAGGCCCTTTTGTCTAGTTCAATTCTCACTGAGGGAACACTGCAGGTAATGATGTCCTGAGAGTGCACGCTGTAGCTGCACTCACACAGAGACATGTAGGAGGAGATGTACGAAGACAGCAGAGCAAGAAGTGATTTAAAGATGAAAATGTACCAGTGGAAGAGTCTGTGTGAGGATAATGATGTCCAGTTAACCAGTGAATACTGGGTGCAGTGGTGGGTACAGTAGTTACAGTCAGTTATGAATCTTAGTGCACCATGATAGACAGCATCCAACATCTGCAGGGTGCTTGTAGGAGCGTTCATGTAAATAATGTCACTGTAATCAATGGAGGAAAGGAAAGTCGCAGTTACAAGATGTTTCCTCAACACATAGCATATTATCAAAGCTGGGCGCCAGACCGCCAGGGAGCGCTAATGCGCTAATCCGCTTACAGCGGACCTAAACAATTATTCAGCGTTACAGCGGTTTGACTAACTTTTATAATTCATAAGCGGATTTGCGCTATTTTTATTTAAAATGCAGTACCGTTAATAACTAATTTTCTATCAGTAAAAACGAAAAAACTTATTTACGAGCTCTTAAATCAACCAGACGACTGCTAACAGACCTACATCCTGTCAGCACCAGATGTAGTCCATGAGCAGTCTTCCGGTTGGTTGATTTAAGAGCGGTGGCAGTCCCCTGTCCAAGTGGACACTATTTTATTACATTATTTTGAATCAAAACACAATAAGTCATAAGAGACTCTCTTGTTCCTCTATTTTTGTGTTAATGAATAACCTTGTGTTACTTGTGTAAGCATTATTGAATCCAATGTTATTTCAAAATAATGATCACTTCTTCATATGATGAATCAAACGTTGAAAGTGAATTAATATGTCAGACTGAACTCCTCAGTTTGTTAGAAGTTAGAACACAGTTTTAATCAGTTGTTTTATGAAGCTGGCTCCAGTCTAATCTGTTCTCTCTCTTCATTCTAAACGACTTCTTAAAACAATCTTCTCCTATCCGAGTGACCTTCATTTCTAACTCCCTTCCACTGGTTCGTTTGAACCAATCGGGGAAGAACAAGTCACTGATCAGATCCTTCCTTAAAGTTCTAAGCTGTTGCTGGAACTGACGAGAGTCTGCTGTGGCCCTCAAGCCATGAGGTTCCCCAAAGAGCTGAATGAACGTCAGTCACACGCTAAGGACACGTCATTCCGTTAAAGACTTATAACATGCCAAGTTATGTCATCTTCAAGAGCTGAAATGCTCTATTTTAACGAAACTCCTTCAAATAATCTTTTATCTTAAAAAGCCAAACCGGAACTGAGGTCGCTACTTCGATAGGTTGACGCAGATCTCATGGAAGTTGCTGGAAGGCATACCTGTCAAGTCTCCCGTTTTGGCCGGGAAACTACCGTATTTTACCCCTCTTTCCCGTCGTCATCCCGAATTATTTTCCCGGAAATTTCCCGTATTATAATATTCTTAAAAAAAACATTCCAGTGCCTCTGAATTATGTCACTAGCCTCGCGAGAACTGCCACCTGCAGTAGCCTCGGTGGAAGTTCTCGCGATGTTTGTGCTGGCAGCGGCCGGGAACAAACCCGGAAAAACACAGATGGATGTAACGAGATGTAACGAGAGAAAAGGCGTCCCTGGCCAAAAAAGTTAAGACTTCGTGTAAATATCTTGAAAAATGGGACAGCGAATTTACTTTTCCTAAAAGAAGAGTAGGGTGGGGGGCACAATTTCGCGTTTTGTAAGATTTGTAACTGCAACTTTAGTGTCTCATGGGGGAAGGAACAGTGTCCGTCAGACTGCCGAAATCAGACTCCATGAAGCGGACTGACGAGAGCAACGCACCCCTGAAGCCACGGAGCTCGAATATCCAACTTCCAACGTAAAACTAACTTTACCGCAGTGTCCGACTGCATGAAAAATCCGTCAAGCACAAAGGTAGGCCTATCAGATTGTGATCACATTGTATTGTATTGTATAATTTTATTCATTTCATATTAAAAACAATGACAATTTTTTAAAAAGAAAAATTAAACATAACATAAAATGAAAGGAAGCAGAAGAAGAAAACATTTCTTATCATATCTGCTCCTTATCAAACAATCAATTCAAACTATCAATTCAAACATAAATATACTTATTTGTAATACAAAATATACAGTCTCATCAGAGATATACAGTCACATCAAAATATCTAATATAATTTGTTATTCATTCAACCTTTATTTAGTCAGGTAAATCTTTTGAACCTCATGGGCTCATTTACGAAAGCGACCTGCTAAAACTAAAGAACAATGAACAGCAATGGTAGAATTTCCTTAAACAATAAACAATAAACAAACAAACAAACAATAAACAATAGAAAACAAAAGAGAGAGAAAAAAAAACTTTTTTTTTT
>JBBPBX010014075.1:29775-41689 GCA_038048925.1 Garcialebias charrua | reverse complement strand
GTATATATATGTGTGTGTATACTGTACAGTATATATATATATATACCTTGTATATGTAGCGCCCCCTAGCGTCTTTGGCATTAATGAGGGTGGCTAACCTGAGTTATTTAATATCAAGTGGTATCTCTACCAGTAAACTCTGAATTTTAACCAGTATAACACAGAAGAATAAACATATGCTTTAAACACATGAACAGTTTAATAAACAATTTAAATAAACAACAGACCACTCTTTTTATTTTACAATTAAACTGAAATGATACTTTTTAACCCCTTTTAAATAAAGAAAGGAAACTTAATGCCGGCTACTAAAAAAATATAGTTTGGGTCGTTGCAGGCCTGATGTTGGTGCACTTGCGCTAACATCCCCCTTCAACCATGTCCCCGATCACCTGAAAACCTCCGTCTCCTGGAGGTCAGTCTCGCCGTTCCGTCTGCTTCCGTCCTCGCGTCTCTCTCTCTCAGCTGGCGAGCCGCCAACCGTTGGTGAGTCACGTGAGCGCTCGCCCCTCAACTGGCAGAGTAACGGACAGTTCTCTGCTGGCAAGCTGCCAACCGTTGGTGAGTCACGTGAGCGCTCGCCCCTCAACTGGCGGAGTAACGGACAGTTCTCTGCGGGGTTGCTCACCCAGTCCTCGGCGGCTGTCTCTGCTGGCTAGCCGCCAACCGTCCAACAAGTCCCGCAGCGATAGCCACTCCACTAGCGGCGTCACGGACAGTTTTCTGCGGGGTTGTCCACCCACGCAGCTCCAACCTCCACAGCTCGGCCGGAGTCCTTCTCTCCCCCTTCAACGGCTCAAACAACGGTTCAGCCAAGTGTCTCCACCACGACAGTCCCTTCACTTTCGAGGGGAGGAAAAAACTAAAAACATTCACCTTCGCGTTCCTCCTTTTATCCTCTCCCGTTCTCTACCTGCTGGCACAAGCCCCTCCCACACCTCCAAAATAAAATCCCAAACTACTTTTACAAACAGTTATTAAAACAAACAGTATTAAAAGTACATTAAACTCCAAAACTACTTTTACAAACAGTTATTAAAACAAACAATATTAAAAGTACATTAAACTCCAAACACAGTATGTTTACATGTTCTATAAAACAAACATTAAACACCATTTACTTATCCATTCATTCACTACTAAATAAAATAAATATGAACTCAAACCAGAGGGTTACACCCTCCCCCTCCTAACTGTCTGCATGTCCTCATGAGACAACTACAGTTTAGGGTCTATAAGGCTAAGACCTACACCCTAACTTAATAATGACCCCTTTATGCACGATGGTAATCGGCTGGTTCCTAGATTTCCCTGGCTCATCATAAGTCAGACGAATAACTGGTTTACGTTGTCTCTCAGATCTGGGCCTAGTTCTAAGGGTCACAGGCATCTTTTTAAGAGATCTGAGCTGGGGGTTAGACTCACTACAGGATACCTCATCATCTTCTAAACCTGGGTCGGAGTCAGAGTCCAGAGAGACAGTCAATGGGGCACCATCGAGGTTCTCATCTAGAGTTCCCACTTGGTTCTCTTCAGCTAAGAGCTCTGTCTCCTCTTCAGTATCAGTCTCTGTTTCCTTTGCACTCTCGTCCTCAGAGAAGGGTATGACCTCTGCAGATGGGTCTTGATCCATTCTCTCATCAGCCTCCTTTGACCCGTCTTCGGGTTCTACACCACCCAGGGTGGGTAAGTCCTTTGGTTGACCTTCACCATAATATTCCCGAACAGCTTCATACTCCCACTCAGAACATGAATCAGAAAAGTCCAGATCCATGGTAGGTGCTACGCCACTGTATTGACGCTTTGTGTCTTTTACTTGGAGTCGTGTTCTTGGCTTTGCAGGTGTTCTCTCTTGCTCTTGGTCCTGTGGCAACCTCATAGAGTTTCTGATAGGGAGAATGTGATTGCGGTGTATAGTTTTTACACCCCCACTTCCTCTCTCTGGCTTCACTCGGTAGACTGGGAGGTCCGGCAACTTTCCCACCACAACATAAGGGTTTGGACTCCACCGGTTCTCTCTTTTTTGCCCTTCACCTTGCTAAACCTGAACTACCTCTTCGCGGGACTTCTCTGTTGCTTCATCGCTCAACTTGAGGTGAGCTTGCTCCCTGCACAGAGCGCACAGAGAATTATTCCTGCGTGTTGCTGGACTAGCGAAAGCTAGTCCGGCACATTTTCTCTTAACCCCGAAGTATTTTCTTCTCCTTCCACAGATTGCTTCACTCGACGGCGCTAACTATGCCACAATAGCTACCCTTGCTAACTCCTAGCGAGCTAGCCAGCGAATGCGACACGACGGAGGAGACATTTCAAGGAAAAAGAAAAAGGATTCTGGAAGGACTCGCTCGCCTTATCTTGGACATGCCTCCGGAGAAAGAAAAGCGAAAGACAAGACTTCCAAGAAAAACCAGCGGGATGGCGAGCCCAACTTTGCGCGCCTGTCCCAGCGGATGCGGTTTCTCCCTCGCAGCGACGGACACCCATGAGGCCTGTCCCGTCTGCCTGGGAATGTTACACGCAAAAACAGCGCTGGATATGCCCGACTTTTGCCCACACTGCAGCCTGATGCTTGATGCGGTGCTGCGGCACCGGGTTGACCTCGTCGCCAAAGCCATGGGCGCTACAGCAGTACCCGCGGATGCGGATACCACCGAGCCTCTCACTCCCACGCCGGAGCTCGAGAACATGGCTCTGCACGACAGCACACGAGTGAAATGGGGTGACAGCCCTGATGTACTGGCTCCTATGGTGGACTTAACAGTCGAGTTCGACACTCGAGGCATGATGAACGAGGACGAGATCTTGATTTCAGCCTCTGGCAAATTTTCAGCGAAGGACGCAGACGTCGAACTGGAGGATCAGGGAGAAGACCTCTTCCGGACCCCGGTACCTGTGCTCCCAGAAACCGACTTTTCCATCCCTGCTCTGTTCGACCTGTGCCACAGAGCAGCGGACGCGTTGCACATCCCATGGCCCGAGCCTCCGCCTCGCCAACAGGTCACGAGGCTGGCAGGAAACTATTTTTACTCGAAGCAGCAGGCCGCCACGAGGCAAAGGATGCCCGTGTTCCCGGACTTCCTCACAGAACTAACTCGCACCTGGGCTCAGCCAAGAGCCCCCATGCTCCTTCCCCTCTCACAGTTCCTCGACGTCGACGGGATGGATGAGGTGGGAATAGCTAACGTACCTCAAATTGAGGACACACTAGCGTCTCACCTAGCTCCTAAGTCATCCGGGACAAAACCAGCTCTCCCCAGCAAGGCTTGTCGAGCTTCAGCGTCTCTACTCGAGAAGTGCTACAGAGCTCAGGGACTCGCGGTGTGCGCCATGAACGCGTCCGCGTCGATGCAAGCTTACCTAGCCGAAAAACTGCAACAGCTGCAGGTAACGACGGACAAGCAGGCTGCCGCCGACTTGCTGGATGAAGCCCGCAGGGCAACAGACTTCGTGCTCCGCATGATGGGGACAGCCGTTGTTGCTCAAGGCAGAGGCATGGCGGAAGTGGTCATCGCGATTTGCCACCTGTGGATGACTTTAACGGATCTCCCTGAGGGACAAAAGGTGCGTTTTCTCCACCACTCGATAGAGCCGACTGGATTATTTGGTAAAGCTTTGGAGCGAATTCAGACCAAGCTGGACCAAAGGCGCAGACAGGCCGAAGCTCTCCGAGTGGGCATTCCCCGGAGAAGCTTTGTTCCCCTAAGGGAGTCTGCTAGAGGCAGACCTGTGCAGCCTCGCCACCGCTCGGCAACGCGTGTCCCACCGCAGAAGCGGCCAGCATACGAGGATGAGCCCTGGCAGAGACCCCCGCCAGGCCAATCTCGCACCGAGCACGCATGGAGCAAAAAACTGGTTTGTTCCCTGCCAGGCGGTCAGACACAGTGCCTCCTCGGCGAACCGGGACACCAGACAGAAACGTGCCTGATGAGCCACGTCCACGTTCCCACATTACACGATCACCCGCCCACACGATACTGGAAATGATCCCTTCATGTCCAGACTTTATCTGTAACACGGTAATAAAAGCTGGTAAATCTGTCGCATGCACAAATCATGCTCTCCCTGCTGTGAGTGACATAGAATCATGTACGTCATTGCACATAAGCACGAATAAAGCTCATAAAACAGTCCCTCTCTGCTTTATTGACTCTCTCTAAAAAAAAAGCAACAAAAACACAAGTGACTTAGGCAGAACATGTCCCTCTGGCCTGCCAGCCGTCATAAAAGGAGGGGGCCGTTTCCCCCCCTCCCTCACGGCCCACGGGGTGTTAAGCCCCCAGTATAGCTCCGCGTGAGTCCGAGCGCCGCGGCACGCCGTGTGAGCGCCGCGGCAAAAGCCTTTGATCGCAGGCGTGAACGCGCCAAGCTCAAATTTTACGACCGCCCACGCGCGCACGTTGATAAACTGCCTCGCGTGTCAGCAAATGACCAATCAGCTACCTCAATTTGTCCTGTAGGCAGTGCTTTAAGTGGGCCGGAACTCACCGGTACCCAGTTCCGCCACTTCTAAAATTTAACCCTGACAGTACCGGGACTTTTTTTAAGCGTAAGGTGCGTTCCGGAACTTATTTTCGTCTTCTCCACTTGAAAGACCCGTGGCAGATTAGAATGCATCATTTCCCCCGACTGGATTTCAAGAAAGAGTAATGCATCTTCACAACAATAAAACATCTTTGGTGGAGCGCGTCATTTTGGCCAATCACAACCTCAGGATAGACAGGGGGAGGAGACGACAGCGAACTCTGTAAAAAAACAAAAACAAACTTTGCAGCGCGACAGAGCGCGAGGGAAGCGGAAGTAACTCCTCCAACGTGTGGGTAAAGTTAATATTTTTATACATGCAGTGGAGTGTAACCATTGTTTAGTAAAATGGCATGTTGTGTTACAAATAAAACTAAATAAAAATTAACAAAATAACAGTCAATTGCACCCCTAAAGCCACTGAGATAAAGTATCACATTAATTTAATTACCACAGGAGTGAATTTAAAAACAGGAAGATGTCTATATCACTAGGATGACTGAATTTTCAAGATCCTGAGGACAAACCCCCTCCTTCTTCTCAACCATTAGTGGGCCATTAACTGCCTTTTGTTATAAATATGCGTGCACACAACTCAGACACCCCCACCACACCAGACTGCATTCCAATGTTTCCACCAGGTAAGTAAGACTCTGCTTGCACTTCCCCCTTAGTCAGAAGAGAGGCCCTGACCTGAATTCACACATAACAGACCCTGAAGTTATCTCACAGTTGAACAATTTGGGACATCCACTGAACGGAAAGCTTTGTCTGCTCCAGAACAATTTTATGCATAAAATTGTCTTATTCTGCTGTGCTGATTATCCTGTAACCCTGATGTTCTGTCAAATTAATTATTTTGCTTACAAGTACTGTCTCTCTCCTTGTCCTTGGCACATGTATATACGGTACGTGCCGGCACATGCAGGTGGCCCATTGCTGTGTTCTACAACATGCTTGACCTATTGTTGTCCATCACCTGACGGACCAACACAGGTTACATGACCTGGGGTCAACTGACAAAATGACACAGGTCACACGACATGAAGTCAACTGACGGACCGACACTGGTCACACGACATGAGGTGAACTGACGGACCGACACAGGTCACACGGCATGAGGTCAACTGACGTACCGACACAGGTCACATGACCTGAGGTCAACTGACGGACCGACACAGGTCACATGACCTGAGGTCAACTGACGGACCAACACAGGTCACATGACCTGAGGTCAAGTGACGGACCAACACAGGTCACACGACATGAAGTCAACTGACGGACCAACAAAGGTCACATGACATGAGGTCAACTGACGGACCGACATAGGTCACATGACCTGAGGTCAAGTGACGGACCAACACAGGTCACATGACCTGAGGTCAACTGACAAAACGACACAGGTCACACGACATGAAGTCAACTGACGGACCGACACTGGTCACACGACATGAGGTCAACTGACGGACCGACACAGGTCACATGACCTGAGGTCAACTGACGGACCGACACAGGTCACATGACCTGAGGTCAACTGACGGACCGACACAGGTCACATGACCTGAGGTCATGTGATGGACCAACACAGGTCACATGACCTGAGGTCAACTGACACAATGACACAGGTCACATGACATGAAGTCAACTGACGGACCAACACAGGTCACATGACCTGAGGTCAACTGACAAAACAACACAGGTCATACAACATGAGGTCAATTGACGTACCAACATAGGTCACATGGCATGAGGTCAAGTGACGGACTGATACAGGTCACATGACCTGAGGTCAAGTGATGGACCAACACAGGTCACATGACCTGAGGTCAACTGACAAAACGGCACAGGTCACACGACATGAAGTCAACTGACGGACCGACATAGGTCACATGACCTGAGGTCAACTGACGGACCGACACAGGTCACATGACCTGAGGTCATGTGATGGACCAACATAGGTCACATGACCTGAGGTCAACTGACACAACGACACAGGTCACATGACATGAAGTCAACTGACGGACCAACACAGGTCACATGACCTGAGGTCAACTGACAAAACAACACAGGTCATACAACATGAGGTCAATTGACGTACCGACATAGGTCACATGGCATGAGGTCAAGTGACGGACCGATACAGGTCACATGACCTGAGGTCAAGTGACGGACCAACATAGGTCACATGACCTGAGGTCAACTGACAAAACGACACAGGTCACACGACATGAAGTCAACTGACGGACCGACATAGGTCACACGACCTGAGGTCAACTGACGGACCAACACAGGTCACATGACCTGAGGTCAACTGACACAACAACACAGGTCACATGACATGAAGTCAACTGATGGACCGACACAGGTCACACGGCATGAGGTCAACTGACGTACCAACACAGGTCACATGACCTTAGGTCAACTGACACAACAACACAGGTCACATGACCTGAGGTCAACTGACAGACCGACACAGGTCACATGACCTGAGGTCAAGTGAAGGACCAACACAGGTCACATGACCTGAAGTCAACTGACAAAACGACACAGGTCACACGACATGAAGTCAACTGACGGACCGACTCAGGTCACATGACCTGAGGTAAACTGACAGACCGACACAGGTCACATGACCTGAGGTTAACTGACGGACCGACATAAGTCACATGACCTGAGGTCATGCGATGGACCAACACAGGTCACATGACCTGAGTTCAACTGACACAATGACACAGATCACATGACATGAAGTCAACTGACAGACCAACACACGTCACATGACCTGAGGTCAACTGACAAAACAACACAGGTCATACAACATGAGGTCAATTGACGTACCAACATAGGTCACATGGCATGAGGTCAAGTGACGGACTGATACAGGTCACATGACCTGAGGTCAAGTGATGGACCAACACAGGTCACATGACCTGAGGTCAACTGACAAAACGGCACAGGTCACACGACATGAAGTCAACTGACGGACCAACACAGGTCACATGACCTGAGGTCAACTGACAAAACAACACAGGTCATACAACATGAGGTCAATTGACGTACCAACATAGGTCACATGGCATGAGGTCAAGTGACGGACTGATACAGGTCACATGACCTGAGGTCAAGTGATGGACCAACACAGGTCACATGACCTGAGGTCAACTGACAAAATGGCACAGGTCACACGACATGAAGTCAACTGACGGACCAACACAGGTCACATGACCTGAGGTCAACTGACAAAACAACACAGGTCATACAACATGAGGTCAATTGACGTACCGACATAGGTCACATGGCATGAGGTCAAGTGACGGACCGATACAGGTCACATGACCTGAGGTCAAGTGACGGACCAACATAGGTCACATGACCTAAGGTCAACTGACAAAACGACACAGGTCACACGACATGAAGTCAACTGACGGACCGACATAGGTCACACGACCTGAGGTCAACTGACGGACCAACACAGGTCACATGACCTGAGGTCAACTGACACAACAACACAGGTCACATGACATGAAGTCAACTGACGGACTGACACAGGTCACACGGCATGAGGTCAACTGACGTACTGACACAGGTCACATGACTAGTTGAATGAGGTGTCTCTAAAATATCCTGATTCATGATCAATAATAATTTAAACAATTTTTTAATCTGTCCACAGGACCTGACTTTATTTTGTTAGATGTCTCTAAAATAGTTAGTGAATCATGTTTACATGTAGGTAAACATAGATGTTTAACAACTTGTTAAAATACACAAGAATGCAGGAAATGGCATCTACTTTATTCAAAATTTCTGGCAAAACATCTTCACCAGCATATTTAAGAAACTAGTTTTTACTGTTAGTAAGTAAGTTTTATTTATATAGCACATTTCACAGACATGAGAGTCATAGTGCTTTACAAAAGGAAAAATAAAATCATAAAATCACAGAAGTACTATACAGAAAGGTAAAACATAACAAACTCTAAAATCAATGTACAAAATTAACCAAAAGCCTGTCTGAAGAGATAAGTCTTAAGTTTTTTAATGCATCTGTTGACTCGGAGCAGCGCATTGTTAGCAAAATGTTCTGCTGTATTTGACTTGCTGCTGTTGTTGGTTGTTAATTTTTTGGTTGACACAATCTTTCCTATTTATGTCCTCATTAAATTAGGTTAGTAAATGACTTTTACCTGAAGCATGTTAAAAAATTACAAAATCTTTCGGGGGGGGGTTGGCGCAACGTTTGTCACCTTTTTCATCCCTTCTGAGTTTGCAGGTATGCATATTATTATGACTTTAGGGAGGGTACCGGCACTTATTTTTTTCCACTTAAAGCACTGCCTGTAGGTAAACGCTCCGCCCGGCTGCAGCTGCTGGAGCCTGCACTCCAGAGAGCTGCGCTTGCACAGAGCTATAATATAAACTGCCGGCGCGTAGCACACGCGAGTCCAACGGCGCTGGACACAACGTACAGCTATACTGGAGGCTTAAGCTTAACCAATAAGCCCCAGTAGGGTGCCTCTGCTTCATCTGCAGTAGACAGGCACAGAGGCGTCTGCAAGCAGCCCCCACCCCTTCATGGAGACAGGTGAGGGGGGTCACGTGCTTAAGCCCCCGCTCCATTGTGAATAACGGGGCAGCCAATACACTAACCAGGCAAACACGTGACATGTCCGCACCTCAGGGAGGCACGCCGACAGAATCTAACGATGGGGGGGAGGGGCAACGTCAGATCCCCACAGGCAGCCACAAGCTTCACACCTTCACAGCAGCAATTGTGTTCAAGCTGTTGTACGTGTAAACAAATCAGAGTTGAATCTCTCTGCACTCTGCTTCCATCCTGGTCCACAGTCTGGTCACTTCTCGAATTGATTACTGTAACTCTCTCCTTTTTGGTCTGCCTCACAAATTAACCCGTAAGCTTCAATTGGTTCAAAACTCAGCTGCCCGCATTGTTACCAAAACCCCCTCATTCCACCACATCACCCCAGTTTTGCAGCAACTCCACTGGCTTCCAGTCACATTCAGAATTCAATTTAAAATCCTGTTATACACTTTCAAGGCTATTCATAGCCTCGCCCCTCCTTACCTGTCTGATCTCCTGCACATTACCACCCATTCACGCTCCCTTCGTTCTTCCTCTTCCATCCACCTCAACGTGCCTCTTGTCCGCCTCCGCACCATGGGACACAGAGCCTTTTCTCACTCTGCTCCCCAACTCTGGAACGCTCTTCCCCCAGACATCCGTAACATTGACTGCCTTCTGACCTTCAAATCAAAACTCAAAACTCATCTGTTCAAGTTAGCCTTCTCACTTTAATTTTTCTTTTTTATGTAGTTATTTTATATATTTTCTTTTTTGTGTGTTTTTTAATTGATTTTAATTTTTCTTTTTACCGGTATATAGTTATTTTATACTGTTTTTATTGTGTTTTTAATGCTGTAAAGTGTCCTTGAGTGCTTTGAAAGGCGCTACCAAATAAAATGCATTATTATTATTATTATTAGATCTCTCTTCCTGTTTTTCGAAGGGAACTGGGCTCTCTATCACCATCTAAAGTCTGCCAAACTCAAAGAAGCATCTCCACGTTCTCACGTTGCAGCTGTCCCTTTATTATTAATGAGGGACACGCAATGTCCAAGCAGTGATCAGACAGCACGTGACCTTCCTCTCTGTGCTGGTTCAGCTCTGCTCTCAAACAAAATTCTCCCAGCGGGTGAAACACAGACCCTGGCCAGTTTGCCTGGTTCCGACGCTCTGTTAAAGCCAAGGACCAGTAAACTGGACCATTCCAGAAAACTGATTGGAGTCAGGAGATCTGCTCGTTTACAAAACTCGCAGTTTCTCAGTCCCATGACGCCAAACTTGGAGGGGGAAAATAGACTTTCTGCTCCAATTCTGTCTAATAAGGATGACAGGTTGCATCTGCCCTCGATCACCCTCGATCAGAGCAGCCTGGTAGCACATTGGCAAGGAGGCCCTCTTCCCAACTTGGTTGACCCCCAGGGGTTCACAGCCTCCAGGGCCCTTGGAGGAGAACTGGATACACCAACTGCTCTTCTCCAGGGCCAAACTATGTCACCAGAAGAGGCTGTCCCGCCGCTTAGGCCGGGAACTGTTAACATTTTCAGTTTGTTGGCAGAAAAGAACAAGCTGATGGCATCAGGCCTGCCGGAAAATGTGGTAAAAACCATACAAAATGTCCGTGCTGTGTCAACACAGTCTCTATACGCACAGAAGTGGCGTATTTTTGAAGCCTGGTGCTCAGAAAGAAATATTATTTCTTATGCATGCGACTTGGCTCAGCTCCTGACCTTCCTTAATTTCAGTGAAGAGAAAACTGAAAGTTATGCACCATAACTCATGTTCCCTGAAGGAAGGGAACGAGGTGCAACATACTTGCTATGGGAATTGCGCCCCCGCGCAATTACCTGAAGGAATACACTCACGCCTTTACGGCTAGGGCATCAATGCCGCACCAGAGGCCCCGCCCTTGGCTTGACCCCAAATGCACATCCAGTCAGTACTTCCTGAAAGTTTCATTCAAATCAGGAGCTCATGTGATATAACAGACAAATACTTGGGTTACTGCTGGTGTTTTGAGCAAAGACATACAGTGTCACACTGCTCTGGGGGATGATGCCACAACAAATTTTTGCCTAATAGCTGCAAAAAGGAGTAGGTTATAGCCATTTTGTGTGTGTGTGTGTGTGTGTGTTCAGCTGGATGTGGCATCCATCTCAAACCGGATCGACCTCAAACGTTGTTCAGTTTTAGATTTCAACCCATTGATCAGGTTCTGAAAAAGGCAATAAAATCAGTCTTATAGTTCATGACATATTTTGCTAACAGACAAACAGAGTTGACTAACACTTCATTGCAAAGGTAAACAAAGTTGTGCAATCACCCTCAGAGTGCTGCAAACGACTCTCAGCTACTACCACACCAAATATTAGATGGATGTCTGTAAGGCCACATTTCGCTGCACATCTTCACGCTGCACACAGCTCTTCAGAATAAAAGTTGTAACATTTCATATTCCCTTAATTTCTTGTTTCTCATTCATGTTAGTGGAAATTATGAGAGTAAATGAGTAAATGAGAGTGACAGGTTGCTTTAAAAATGTAAAGGCTGCTTTAATTTTGGCAGAAAAAACCCAACAACTTTACATCGAAGAAGTTCTAACTTAGATGATATGGACCATGCCGCTGTGCAGTGCTGCTGCTGAAAACTTATCTAAAGTTACGAGAACCAGCTCAAAATGTTTGTTTCTTCTGGTACAACACCCCACAGAGATTAAAATATTCCTGCAGGACGTGTCTCAGGCTGCACCTGGAAGTGCTACAGCTTGCCGCTATCACTTTTTGCACTTGTAAAACAACTAAACAAACCAAA
>JBBPBX010014075.1:4775-24775 GCA_038048925.1 Garcialebias charrua | reverse complement strand
TTTCCCCTCATATCTACCACAAACAGTCTCTGACTAAAATGAAAAAAACATTTTCACTCTCAGAAACATTGTAAACGGCCAGAAATATTGCACACATAATTCCCAACATGCTTTGCAACGCTCACACTGTCTCTGGGACAAGACTCTTTCACATTTCACATATCTTTAATAATAATAATAATTAATTCAATTTATAACGCACTTTTCATTACTGAAAATCTCAAAGTGCTACACATATATTGAATGCTACACACATTCATAAACCGGTGGCGGCAGACTACCATGCAAGGTGCTTTCCAGTCCTACCGGGAGCAACTCAGGGTTAAGTGTCTTGCCCAAGGACACAACGACACATGGTGCGGGTCCCGGGAGTCGAACCGCCAACTTTCCGATCGGGAGACGACTGCCATTACCACTACACCACGGCCGCAGCAAAACTGTGCCCACTTCTGTCTATAATCTTAACACAAACAACTTGATTACTGTGATACTATTGATGATGACGCACAGCAACGTTGTAGTCAATTCATAAAAGTAGTTAATCACAAAGAGGAGCATTAAAATTAGTAAAGTTACTATAGTAAATGACACGAGGGAGACGTCCGACACACATTGAATGCATCACTTTGCTTAAGCGCAGCAGAGTTCTGCTCCACCTCTATGGTCCTGATGGACCAGATTCATTTCTGAAAGCTCATCTCTGAATGGAACATGGACGCTTTACTTGTGATTTATGAACCGTTTTGAGTTGTTCACTTACAATGTCATCACATTACAGTCTTAGAGTGTCAGCGACAGCAGTGTATGATAGAAGTTAGCACTTCCGCTAATTATTTAAATCTGTTTAATGGTTTAGAGTTAGCAAAGCTAACGTTTTTGGTTAGCTATGCCCACCAATGAGTATAGGTATGCTGTATGGCCATAATGCAACAATTCTTATTTTATTTTTATGTGTATCAGCATGTTCATTTTTACTACTGGAGCTTAGTTTTCATACTTTTTTTCTAAATGTTGTATTTTTAAACGAAAACAGTTTATAGTAGGGATGAACAATATACAGTAACTTTAGTGCAATTGTTTGAATGAAAGGATGAATATACTGGAGTGTCCATCAGGAATATATATAAATATATTTTCCATTTTATTTTAGGTAATATAATTTTTCCATTCAAGAGCTTAAAGGCAGCTATTGGTTAAAAATTTGCGATAATTTCATTTAGTCAAAATATGATGAATAAATATCTTATCTATGGGTCCCTTGAATGAAATGTCTGGAACCGAATCCCAAAAAATATTATGAAACACTTTTCTGAGCAGTGCCAAAATAAATAATGATGATTAGAAGCAGAAAAGCTTTAAATATTTATTGTTGTCCCTGTGCTCTAGCAAAGTTATTTCCCTTCCAGCTGGGAAATCTTGATATCCAAATATGGTTTGAGTTTTTTTTCCTCCAAAAATCCTTATTTGAATATGGAAATAAAATAGGATTCATACAGATTTTCCAGGGATTATCCAGACTAGCGAGATAAATCAAGACATATCTCTAAACCATAATATCAGGGTGATTTAGGAATGTAGCTTAAAAAGAAACAAATCTGAAAACGTGCTTTGTTCTTTCGAACCAAATCTAAGAATTAATCTTCAATTTGATGTGAAGGGTCACAAATGAAGCCTCACCGTGGCTCTGGTTTTTCCTCCCAGACTGATGAAGTTAATAAACTCCATGACATGACACGCCAACACTTTTACAATTAATTCAACAGTTCTTATACAAAAATCATCCAACACGTTAAACCATCATACTTATATTTATATTGCTGTTATCAGTGAAAGCTGTCTGTGGTAACATCCTCCCATGTCCTGCAGATGGAAAGTTTAGTCCAAAACAATGATGCTCCGTGGCTCGTCAGGAAAATAAGTTGTTTCAAAATTTTATCTTAACTTTTAAAATACTGTATTGTTTGCTGTGACAATATATGTTTACCATATGTTTGTTCAAAGCTGCCTCTAGCACCCAATATCAGCCTCGGAGCTGGCTGCACAGATCTGGTACATTTCTTGTCAAAGGCTTTGAGTAACTCTTTGGTTTAAAACCAAACTAATCCCAAATCAATAATCAGTAATCCCAAACTTTGTTTACATTTGGCCACAAACAGCCTACGGTCCTTCTAAAAAAATTAGCATATTGTGATAAAGCTCAGTATTTTCCATAATGTAATCATAAAAATGAAACTTTCATATATTTTAGATTCATTGCACACCAACTGAAATATTTCAGGTCTTTTATTGTTTTAATACTGATGATTTTGGCATACAGCTCATGAAAACCCAAAATTCCTATCTCAAAAAATTAGCATATCATGAAAAGGTTCTCTAAACGAGCTATGAACCTAATCATCTGAATCAACGAATTAACTCTAAACACCTGCAAAAGATTCCTGAGGCTTTTAAAAACTCCCAGCCTGGTTCATTACTCAAAACCGCAATCATGGGTAAGACTGCCGACCTGACTGCTGTCCAGAAGGCCATCATTGACACCCTCAAGCAAGAGGGTAAGACACAGAAAGAAATTTCTGAACCAATAGGCTGTTCCCAGAGTGCTGTATCAAGGCACCTCAGTGGGAAGTCTGTGGGAAGGGAAAAGTGTGGCTGCAAACGCTGCATAACGAGAAGAGGTGACCGGACCCTGAGGAAGATTGTGGAGAAGGGCCGATTCCAGAGCCACCGTGCACAGGCGTGTGCAGGAAATGGGCTACAGGTGCCGCATTCCCCAGGTCAAGCCACTTTTGAACCAGAAACAGTGGCAGAAGCACCTGACCTGGACTACAGAGAAGCAGCACTGGACTGTTGCTCAGTGGTCCAAAGTACTTTTTTCGGATGAAAGCAAAGTTTGCATGTCATTCGGAAATCAAGGTGCCAGAGTCTGGAGGAAGACTGGGGAGAAGGAAATGCCAAAATGCCAGAAGTCCAGTGTCAAGTACCCACAGTCAGTGATGGTCTGGGGTGCCATGTCAGCTGCTGGTGTTGGTCCACTGTGTTTTATCAAGGGCAGGGTCAATGCAGCTAGCTATCAGGAGATTTTGGAGCACTTCATGCTTCCATCTGCTGAAAAGCTTTATGGAGATGAAGATTTCATTTTTCAGCACGACCTGGCACCTGCTCACAGTGCCAAAACCACTGGTAAATGGTTTACTGACCATGGTATTACTGTGCTCAATTGGCCTGCCAACTCTCCTGACCTGAACCCCATAGAGAATCTGTGGATATTGTGAAGAGAAAGTTGAGAGACGCAAGACCCAACACTCTGGATGAGCTTAAGGCCGCTATCGAAGCATCCTGGGCCTCCATAACACCTCAGCAGTGCCACAGGCTGATTGCCTCCATGCCACGCCGCATTGAAGCAGTCATTTCTGCAAAAGGATTCCCGACCAAGTATTGAGTGCATAACTGAACATAATTATTTGAAGGTTGACTTTTTTTGTATTAAAAACACTTTTCTTTTATTGGTCGGATGAAATATGCTAATTTTTGAGACAGGAATTTTGGGTTTTCATGAGCTGTATGCCAAAATCATCAGTATTAAAACAATAAAATACCTGAAATATTTTAGTTGGTGTGCAATGAATCTAAAGTATATGAAAGTTTCATTTTTATCATTACATTATGGAAAATAATGACCTTCATCACAATATGCTAATTTTTTTAGAAGGACCTGTACTTTTGACACTTTTAAGGAGAAAAGGGATTGTTTGACACAAACTACATGTAAAACATACAAATTTGACAATTAGATGGACCCCACAGGCGGCACATGGAGAGTGTTGTAGACCGTAATGTCATGAACCATGTGGGTTTATCAAAACTGATATCGTCATCACAAAATTCAGGACTATTGTCACGGTTTCCCTAATATCATGCAGCCCTGGTTTTAACCACAAATGCTTGATACTCAGGAGGACAAAGAAATACTCAGAAAACATTTAATATAATACCAACTGAAAGAATATAATATCCCCACCACCACTGCACCTCCTGTGGAGTTTGGCATTACATGAGCTCAAACAGCTCCCCAGACCTCACACAACGTTACCCCTCACTGTTTCCATTATCCACCGAAAATGATCATTCAGCAATTTTATCAAGCGCCAAAGCACTGGGAGCAGTGTCCTCTTTCGTGAGAACCGGCTCTGTTTTGCTTCAAAACTGAATTTAGTTTCAAGTCCTGAAACAACAATCATATCCACAGACAAAAACGGCCATTTCCAGATAATTAGGAGGAAAGCGAGAGTGTAAAAGCACTTTCTCCTGCCTTTGTAGTGCGGCAGAAAGAGGAAGAACATTAATCAGGCTATCTGGTAACAACTATTCGCTTCAAGAGATGCAATATTTTCTATTGAAACATGAGATGACCTCACCTGTGCTCCCACCCACCTCGTCTACCTGGCAGCTCTCCAAACTACATCCACCTCCCCACAAAGCCTTTGTTTTCAGAAGAACAAATTCCTTCTGGCCAAAGGAGACAACAAACTTTAAAAAAAAGATTTTAAAATGCTGGCTTCTATTCCACCTACACAGGAATCGTTTAGTCTTCTTTTTCTTCTTCTAATTATTTTGTTTTGGTAGTGAGCAGCAAACGCTGCTCGTATTTTATTTATTGAGCTGTGGTTTGTGTGTGTGTGTGAGTTTGACACGTCAGTATTGGTGTGTGTTTGCGGCGTGAGCTGATGTGCAATAACTCTTACCACTTCCCACTGAGTCTGGGCAGGCATGCAGGAGTCACAGTGCGCCAGAGACTCGGTCGACTGTGGGAACGTGTTCGGGACGCTGTAACTGAAGCACTGACCCAGACAAGCTCTGTAAGGACGAGAGAAGGTGCATGATTTACACACGTGACATGTTTGGCTTTGTCTGCACGGTCATATTAAAGCGCCCTGAGGAGGTTAAATGAATGGACACGAAACTGAGGCTTGTTAATCACAAACACTGGGAAATAATCTCCCAATGTGAAAATAAAGTTTCAAATAAATCCAAAATACGTCTCCCTCCCTAAAATTATTGCATCATTATATTAAACAGTTTAACTTTGAACTTTTTCCCTGCAAGGCCCCACTTCTTAAAGTCATGTGAAATGATTTAAGAAGGCACGAGCAAAGGTGGGTCACAATTACAGATTAAACTAATGAGTACATTTTGAAAGTGAAAAATTCTTGTTAGTAATTTCTAATTCAGGGTTTTGATCACATGAGCACATTTCATGCAGTTTAATCTAATATGAGCCCCCCCCACACACACACACACGTTCTTGTAAACATACTTTTTGGAGACTTTGGATTGACTTCCATTCATTTCTAAAGCCTAATCCTGACCCTTACCCTAAACCTAACCATTACTAGTACATGCCTAACCCTAACCCATCCACAATTCACACCTTAGTCCTAAACTTAACCCCTAATCCCCCAACAAGACTTCTCCTTATGGGAACCTGGCTTTGGTCCCCATAAAGAGCAGTTGGTTCCCACAGTGCATGAGTTTTTTGTCAAATTGGTCCCTACAAGGTAACCTGAAACAAACACACACACACACAAAACTTGTTGCTATTTCAGTAAAACTGGTAGTCCTTTCGATAGTCTGGCATGTTTGGGAATACATCCATTTGCTATTTTATTTGATGGAAAACTTTATAATTTATATATCATTCTGATTATATCTTGATTTTTATGAAATTACGCATAGGAGAGAAAAAATATGTAAAAGTTGGAGGTGCACCTATTGTAGGTTTATAGCATTCTAATGCAGCTTTATGATACCAGCAAAATGACTCCATCCCAGAGAAATCTGCTAAAATTTCATGAATCTTATTCATTTTGTTATTTTTACTTCATGCTGTGAAAAAGCACAACGTCTTTAGGAAGAAAAAAAGTTCCAGTTGTAACACCAGGCGGCTGGCTTGCCATGTAAATTCAAAGGCAAATAAAAAAATAAAATGTGTGCAAAAAATAACTAAAATAAAACAAACAAAAAAATGGCACAAACTGATGTATTTAAAAAACAAACATACTTACTTTGTCCCAACATTAACCAGTGAGCAAAATACTTGTCATAAATGTATTTATTTTTTAAATAAATATAATGGTGTAATTATTGATAAGTTATCATGGAAACAACGCATACATTTTGTAAAAACTAAAATATCTAGGTCTATTGCAGTGCTGTTAGAGATTTACTAAATGATAAAGCACTGTATTTGTTATATAATACAATTATACTCCCGCACTTAATTTACTGTATAGATATTTGGGGTACAGCGTGCAAAACTGTAACTAAGCCTATTTTTATTTTACAGAAGAGAGCCATAAGAATTATTACAAGAACACATTACTGCCATCCATCAAATGTTTTGTTTTACAAATTGAAATTGCTAAAGTTTTATGATTTGGTTGACTATAATGTTCTTTTATTATTGTTCAAAGCTCAGAATTTCTCATTACCCTCAAATATCGAAAGGCTTTTTGTAAAAAGGACTAGTAATTATAATCTCAAGGGAACAGATATATTTGTTACGCCACAATACAGAACTAGTTTAAAGAGTAGGTCAACTTTAGTACAGGGAATAGGACTGTGGAATTGTTTGGAACTTGATATTAAAATTGCAAAGTCAATATCTATATTTAAGAAAAGGATTAACAAAATTTCTGAACAAATATTCATAAATTGGTTTATATGCAAATTACTATTTATGGTTTTGTGTGAGAAATCATTTAATATCTTATATTTTTTATATATGTGATTGCTATTTGAGTTGATTGTTTGAATTAATTTTGTTTGAAGAAGGGGCAGAAATAATACGATTTTTTTCTTCTTCTGCCTCCTTTCATTTCATGTATCGTTTTGTTTTATAATGTGGTTTTGTAAATAATTTTCTTGTTTTTTTTATTTGAAATGAATAAATTAAAATAATAATAATAATAAAACAAAAGTGTTTTTTTTAAGTTGGTGTCTCGTATAGGAACTACTGAGCTTGTGGCTCTAGCTCAGGGGTCTGCAACCTTTATGATCAAAAGAGCCATTTCTGACCCTTTCTTTACTAAATTAAACAAGTCCAGAGCCACAATACCTGCTGCAACTGGGATTCTCAACTGGTGGCCCACAGACCACTTTAAGTTGGTTGGAGGACGTTTTTCTGGCCAGTGGGGGTGATTTTATAAAACTAAAAATATCTAATGATTTTTAACATTTATTGATATTTTTACACTCTAAGACAATATAAAAGACAAAATTCTTGTAAAGAAGGAAATTAAATATATAGTTTTTGCCCAGTTTCTAAAAACTAAAACAATAAACTATGCATTCTTATGTGATTTTTTTTTTATTGTAGAAAAATTTAGTATCCTACTATGAAGAAATAAAACATAAAGTGAAATTGAGTACAGGTAGTCCCCAACTTATGAGCACATTGACTTACGAGGTTACGGACTTACGAGCTCACTAACGAACAGTAAATTTGTAAAGAACATACAAAAAATACAGCACTTTTATGTGTTTTTAGATGAAAGTGTGTTAGCTAACCGTTTGGAAACAAGTTTCTGAGCATGTTTATGAACTAGTATGAACGTTTGTGATGAAAAACGAGTGTTCGTAGTAGCGCTAGCATAAATTTTCCGACTTACGACCGAAAATCCGGACTTACACGTGTTTCGGGTTCCGACATACGAGATTTCGTGTTACGAGATAGTCGTAGGAACGGAACTCGCTCGTTAGTCGGGGATTACCTGCATGCTTTACTCCTTGTAATGTTTCTAGTATTCATATATTTTCTTTTGCAAAATAAATTACAGGAAAACTGTTCAAACTAGCCCTTTTAGTTGTTATAACAACCAATAAAATTCAGTTTATTTCAGTTTTGGTCAAAGCTTGAAAGAGCTTCTGCAGAGGGACCAAAGAGCCGCATGTGGCTCCAGAGCCACAGGTTGCAGACCCCTGATCTAGCTGTTCCAGTTATGAAGTTTTCATACATTTAAAGAAAGTATGTATAGAAATCAGCTGTCAGACTTTCATATCTTTTCTGCTTTTAATTATTTATCTTTCAATCATAGATCACATGTTAATGTTGATTTATATGCTGCAGAAACTGACTCTAAATGAACCTCAACAAGCCAAATAAAGCAAACGAGATGGTAAACTACTGCTAGATGTGTCTGAATCACTCATTGTTTCTGCTCAGAGTGATTGTCTGGCAGAGCGAAGGACAGTTCATCCTGACCTGTTTTGAATCGAGCGAGGCTGACATCCTGTGTGCCCGACAATCTGCGTGATGTTCTTGGCTTCGCACCAGGCGCTCTTGTCAGGGAACAACGCCAGGCGGTTGATGTGCGCTGGCGGTGCCGCTGAATACAGTGCAAACAGTGCGCAGCAAATCTGAACCTTCTGCCACATGACTGCACCTAAAAGAGGGGAACAAAATGCAGCATGTTACCGCTCTGATAAGTTTCAAAGACTGATTTCTGCTGGTCAGATACAGTTTGTGAGCTTTGTATTTTCCTGCTGTCGTGGATTGACATCTTCTGCGTGACTATACATCTGGTTTAGTTGTCAGGGATGGCGGATTTGAATGATTGAAGAAGCCACGTTCTGTTATATCTGACTCTGAGATCAACATTATTATTCTTCCTGCAGAGACAAAACAGTGAAGTGGAAAGACAATGTGCTTCATACTTCCTGACTTCATCACCCTGGCTGTTCACTGCCTGGTTTTACTCCTCTCTTTAAAAATGCCTCAACCACTAACGTCATTTACGACCAACGAAATCATTCTCTCCTGCTGCTTATAAAAAGTGCCTGGTGATCACTGACATTTGTTGTTTTACACACTTTTTTGCGCTTCCATCTGGCTTTGACCGACACTGTTTAAACATTTTAAGAAGCCTTCAGCTATAATTTGCCTCGATTTAAAACATAAAAGGGTCTTTGATGTTCTGCTATGAAGGGGGAGAATGAGTTGTTTTAATAAAATGCTCTTGTTCTTTCTTTGTTCTGACAAACTTCCAAAGTCCAGACATAGCTTTTGTTCACCAAGAGTAAAAAGCCTTGGCAGGTAATGGTGTTTCTTCATAAGCAACATAAAAACAAAGCACCCCGGGGAACAGAGTGGGAAAGTGGAAACTCATTATCAGGAAAGAAATATAAAACAGGCAGGTTCACCCCCACGATACCCACAAAGACCCAAGAAGGCAGAATAAAACTTGAGAGCAGAAAGTAATCCATTTATTTAATATTTAAGTCCAACTTTTTGCTATAAGTACTTTATCAGTTATATTCATTTTCTTTGTTGCATTTTAGGATTCTCTTCTACAACTCAAGAGGCAAACTTTATTATTTTCTTTGTGTCAAACGTCAAAACTTTTGTGAAACGTCTGAACTGCTCATCTAAAAAGAATGGAAAACGGTTTCCAAACAACTCATCATTCAGTACGATTACTTATAGAAATTAAGATTGTTTAAAAGTGTCAAATGATTAATGTTATTTTAGATTATAAAGCTAACTTTCAAGCATAAGTTCACACAGGACAGATACACTAAACATTTTTAAATAAAAAATATCTATGTGGTAAGCACAATAATGCACCAGTAGTTTCAAACCAATAATGCATTGTTTGCATGTGTCCATGTGATGGACTTATGATCTGTCTTTGCACAGTGACTGCTGGACTTGGGTACCATCAATCCTTAAAGGAAGAAGCAGGAAGATGGATATACAGTAATCCTGTTTTTAATGGGTCATTAAAATTTATGCAGGATCAACAAAGAAAAAACTGCCTTATTGCTAATTCTGTGCATTTGTAATATTGTTTATTAATGCACACTGACTGTGTAAAAAACCAATTTAGTCTTGATACGTGCATGTGTGTGTGTTTTATTACCAGAACAAGGTTTTGAAAGATTTACTTGTCAACATACAATTTGTTGTGGTTTCACTTCCAGCTCTACTAAACAAACAATTCAAATCTAAAAATGAAAACTGTGTTCATTTGAACAGGGATAAAGTGACTTACCATACAGTCATTAACTCATGTGTAAAATCAGCCTCACAAACTAATATCTACTTCTGGTATTCATGGTCAGCGTTTAAATCAAATCTTTTGGGCCTTTATATTTGCTTTATGTCTACTTTTATACATACATGTAATCATATTTATAAACTAGTTTGATATTTTATGTTGTGATTATGAAATGTCCTCAAAGTGCAGTGTTGCCAGGTGTCATAAAGACCACAGAGCACAGCTGAAACATAAGTATATGAAAACTATTTTAGACTAAGTGGATGTCAATGAACAGAGCAGGCATGAATAAATGACCTTAATTATTTATCAGGTCTCTCTTGTAAATGAGTCTCAATGGGTTTAACCTGTCTAAATAAAGGTTGAATGAAATAAAGGATGAATAATAACCAATACCAATATTTAAAAAGGCTGACTTTGAACATGTACATTAGTATACTATAAAAAGGTCCAGAACTAGCTAGCTAGAATAATTTTAGCTAGCTAGCGATTTGTCATAGCTTATTCATTCAACCTTTATTTAGGCAGGTTAATCCCACTGAGCCTCGAGGACTCATTTACAAGAGAGACCTGGTTTCAACAAAGAATGATGACAACAGCGACAATAGACAATCATAAGAGAGGCATACAGATTACTTTTTTAATTAACAAGTAAAAATAATATGTCAAAATAGCAAAACAGACAGATTATAAGGCAAATGTAGAAAACTAAAAACAGGAACATGTCTGTATTGGTTCTTGCCAGGAGTCCAACAGATTCTTAAAACCATTTAGAGAAGTCAAGGTCGAGATCTTCAGATCTTTTTGTTAGATGTTCCAGGAAGCAGGAGCGGAATAGGAGAAGGTCCTTTTTCCAAGTTCAGTCCTCATTGAGGGAACACTGCAGGTAATCCCTCAATCAGGACTGAACTTGGAAAAAAGGCCTTCTCCTTCTCCTACTCCTACTTAATCTAAAATAATATTCACTATGACAATTATATTTACTTCAATTTTTTAATGAGCAACACTGAATTGTATTATGTTGTACAAGTGTAGTTAATGTGACACAAATGGTTTCTCAGATGCATGTGTCCTATGCTTCCAACTCTGAAAGTTAAAAGTGGGCAATGTGAGCTTATTTTGAATGGAGCTAACAGTATGCTAATCGTGACTAACTAGCAACCTAAGGCTAATACTATTAGCTAGCTAGCATTAGTTTACTTTTAGCTCTGTTCAAAAAAGGCTAAAATTTCCTATGACAAATTTTGTTCCTTTTTTACTTTTTAAAATTAAATACACATATACATATACTGTATAATTGTTTTAGTTGAACAGTTTAGTATTTTTGGTGGCATTCGGACGCATATAGCTATCGATTTGTCTACTAGCTTCATTTAAAATAATATAATATTCACGTTATAACAATTGATATTCTTCATTTTTTTAACGAACGACAATAAATATGTTATTGATTCTGTTGTACAGTGTTAACATGATTTTTGGACACAAATAGTTTCTCAAATTCATGTCCTATGCTTCCACCCCATAACATTAAAAGTGGGCAATGTGAGCATTTTGAATGGCGCTAACAGTATGCTAATGGTGGCTAATAGCGAGCTAAGGCTAATTACCCACCACCCACCACTGCACCCTGTATTCACTGGTTAACTGGACATCATTAACCTCACGCAGACTTTTCCACTGGTACATTTTCATCTTTAAATCACTTCTTGGTCTGCTGCCCTCATACATCTCCTCCTACATGTCTTTGCGTGAGTGCAGCTACAGCGTGCGCTCTCAGGACATGATTACCTGCAGTGTTCCGTCAGTGAGGACTGAACTTGGAAAAAGGGCCTTCTCCTACTCTGCTCTAGCCTGGCCCTCGCCTTCCTGCACAGCTCCGCTCAATTCTCATTTCCCTTCACTGCACAGAAGTGAAGGACAGGGTATGGTTTCAACCAGGCTAACTCTGCTCCTGCTTCATGGAATATCTTACAAAAAGATCTGAAGCTCTCGACCTTGACCTCTCTAAATGGCTATAAGAATCTGTTGGAATCCTGGCAAGAACCAATGCAGACATGTTCCTGTTTTTGATTTTCTACATCTACCTTATAATCTGTTTGTTTTTGCTACTTTGATATCTTTTGTTTTAACTTGTTAAAAAATAAAAAAATCTGTATTTCTCTCTCATGTTTGTCTATTGTTGATTGTTCAAGGAAAATCTGTTGCTGTTGTCATCATTCTTTAGTTTGTAGACAGGTCTCTCAAATGAGTCCTCGAGGCTCAATGAGATTAACCTGCCTAAATAAAGGTTGAATGGAAAAAAAAAGTAGAAGCTCCAACTTCAAGGAATAAGCTCACAAACACAGAAATGCACCGCAACTTCTTAGTAACAAACAAACTTATTTGATTTCCAAATGAATCGAGTGATGACACCCAGCAGCAGAGGTCGTGGGGGTCAGCGGCACTCACCTCTGCCCATCATCGCTGAGCAACAGCCGGTCAAACTCGGCGGGACGTCCCGCTGAGCCGCCTCACCGAAAACCCAGAAAAAATAAAAAAAAACCGAGGAAGTGAACGGAACCGTGTCACCGCGAGTCGTTCGATAAATTAACAAGTAAAATGAAATAAAACCGTGCGCGTCGCGATAATCCGAGTATCATGCGTCATCCGTGCGTCGGAGCGCGGAGGGAAGGATGAGGCCGAACAGCAGCACCTCATCTCGGACTGCATCAGCAGCTCTGACCCGGGGCCCTCCCCCTCTGGTGTCGAAGCCCCCCTCTTCTAACTCACAAACACTTCTTGTCCTTCGCTGTAAAACTCTCATCAGGCGGAGGGTTGAGGAGCGGTTCGTCCTGCTGCACCTCTGGGTGAAGATGGGAGGAGAAACCGCTGGAAAGAGTTCAAATATTTCCCTGAAGAAGCGGAGCGAGCACGCTTACTGGACAAATATGCAAACATCACAAGATTACACACACACACAGACACACACACACGTGTGCGCGCGCGCACACACACACACACACACACACCTGGCATTGCTTTGCTAAGCATGCGCCTTTAGGCTTTTATAATTGAGCATTAATAACTGCAGTGTAATAATGATGGACGACTGGAGAACAGATGTGAAGCTGTTTTGCACTGAGAAGAAGAAGCTTTCAGATGTTGAAACTACTGCCTAAAAAGGTGGTTAGTAAACAGAAGCTCATGACAAATTGATTTATTTGAGGCTTTTTGGAGTACAAAGTACAAACCACGCTCCCTGCATTTGGCTGACCTGAGAGCTATAGAGCCGATCCTTCAAATCTGCAGTTTCAGCTGGAATAAAAATGAAAAACCAAGACAATAAAGATATAGCAATATATCTTTTCTGGGTCATAAACACTGACTGTAAAAAAAAATAGTATCAAATGATGAATAAAGTGCAGTATTCAGATACACATCGAAGAACAAATCAGCCCAATCAGTCAGACATCTACACCTCCAAATGCAGGAAGAGGGCCACCTGCACCATGAAGGACCACACTCACCCGGCCAGCACACCGACTTTTTGCTCCACTCCCCTCAGGCAGGAGGTTGGGGAGATTATAAGTGTAGAACCACTAGACTGAGGAACAGCTTCTACCTTGATACTGTTAAATTCATGAATCTCATCAGGATTATCACTGTGAAAAAAAAAGCATTGCAATGCAACTTTGATTGATATGTGCTGCTGATTATCCATGCTGCTGCTGCTGATTATTTCATGCTGCTGCATTCATTCATTCATTTGTACTCATCCACCCACAGAGACTCATGTTAGTGCTGCTGTTGTTTGATGTATTGTTTTGCACTAGTGACTTGCATATTTCTTAGTTTATATAGATCCTTATTTACTGTTTCTTTTTACAGTTTATAGTTTTGCTATTGTTGGATGTAACTGGGGCCCTGAGTCCACAATTTCATTCCACCTCATTTACCACACGTGATGCGAATGGCAATAAATACGCTTGACCCTTGACCCCTGAAATGAAAACCTGATTCCTTACAGGAAAAACCACCTGTCTGTCATGCAAACATTTTAAAATAAAATAATCTCTAGACGACTCTCAGCTCAGCTACTACCACACCAAGTTTTAGCTCAATGTCTTAACAACTGACTTACAGTTGATATCAGCCGTGGAGGCAGCCTTGAATTGGGTCAGCTCCAAAAGTTATCTGCTGATCTACATCCAGAGAATTACTTTCTATGGTTGACAAGATCTTTTGCTAACAAACAGTGTTGTTTTGAGCAGCATTTGGAGGATATTTTGTGAACAACTACTTCTACCACTCCAAACCACTATTTTTATCAGTGAAATTAACCAAGTTACACCCATTTTTGTGTTTTCGGAGGTCGGCTGGCTTCAGCGGCCATCTTGAATTGAGTTGTTTCTAAAAGTCAATCTTCCATTGACAGTTCATGAGATGTTTCACCAGCAAAGATGACTCCAAACAGTTGATGGCATAATAAATAAATAAGTTATTGTGCAAGCTGTTAGTGCTCAGAATATGTGCTGGGGATCACTCTCAGCTATTAACACACCAAATATTAGGTTAATATCTTTATAACTGACAGACTTTTAGACATTTTGCGTGTTTTTAAAGGTCATTTTAGCTTGAATCAGGTTGGATCAGTTGTACATGCACATAGAATAATTTGTTTCTGAGTGTTTCAATAAATTCATTCAGTGGTTCATGAGATATTTTGCTAACAGACACACAAACACAAGTAAAAACATTACTGTTTGCCGTTTAGCTGCAGGGAGAAATAAGACAAACTATTTTAATGCTAAAGGGTTAATCTTGGTTCAGTTTTTTTAACGTTAATTTAAAATGATCAGATTTAATCCCTGCTGATGTCAGTAAATGTTTTTCCTTTTCAATATATTATTGTTTTTTACATCAGTGTGGGAGTGGTGGTGCAGAGGTTAAGAAGGTGAGCTTGTGAGCGAAAGATCGCCCCGGTTCAAGCCCCGGTACCGACAACATCAAAAATGTGTGTGGGATAAGTGAAGCAGTCACACCTGTCTCCACCCTCATCTGCCCCACTCTGGGCCCTTGAGCAAGGCCCTTAACCCCCACCATCTGCTCCCCTGGGGACCCTAGATAGCAGCTCTCTGCTCCACACAGAGGGCTGTGGTAGCTCGGTGGTCTGTGGTGGTGTCAGGGCATCCGGCGTAAAAGAAAAAGTCGTTGTGCGACTAGTTCGCTGTGGCGACACTTGATGAAGGGAGAAGCTGAAAGAAGAAGGAAAAAAAAAGTTTTTTACATCAGTGTGAAGTTTGATGCTACAGCAGATTATTTTTTAAGCTTATATAATTGAACTCAGGCCATCTTTGATAAGTTGCATATTTAAAGTTAAGAAAGCCGTCACTCCGGTTGTCCATAAAACATATACAGTATGGTAAAGTACCGGGACATGAACTGCATCACCTCTGTTGGTTCAGGGTCACCTTGTCTCTGAGCTGGACTCCTCCAGATGTGTACAGCTTTACTTATTTGGTGTTTATTCATACAAAGTAGTCCTTTTTATTTTCTTGTTGGGTGAATCTGCTCAACCTCCGTTCATGACTGAAGTGTCCTGAAACAAAACCTCCTGCTCTGCATCATTTTCAGATTTCAATCGCAGTCATTTTCTGAGCCTTTCTTCAGGTCTCGTACAGTTTTGTTTCTGCATTCTCCAAATACAGACTGTGTATGAATATGGATAAAATTCACAAAAACTAACTATTTTTCTAACACATTTACAGGTTTAAGTTTTTTTTTGTGAAATTATGTTACCCATTGGTGTAATAGAAATGTATTATGGGCTAACTTGTGACTTATTGTTTACACAAGTGATAAATGAATTATTTCTTTTCAAACATAGTTGTACAAATCATCCAAGTTCATGTGCAATAATCCAGGTAAAAATCTAACAATGGTCAGGTCATCTGGACGGTTTCTTTTTTTGGCTGAAACATTTCGTCCTTCTCCTGTCCATCATGGCTGCCTCAGAGGAGTTGATGGGGAAGAGGTCGGGCCCCAGAAACCATCTTATCACCAGCAAACTGTTTTGCACTACTGTACTGTAGTGTGCTGCTTGTAGGACCCAGTTTGTTTGTGGCTCCTCAGACTGAAGAAATCCTTTGGATGAGAGATGAAACGTCTCAACAAAACAAATAAAAAAGAAACCATACAGTTGACCTGACTTGAACATTGTTGGATTGTTGAACAAAATTATCTGGGCTCGGGGTCCTTCCGGGGGTCTTGGGCTTTGATCGCCCCTTCGTCTGCCTCGGGCTTTGGGGGGACAGATCTCTGATGCTTCACAGTCGCTACTAAATGTTCTATTGGAGGAACCTAATTCACTTAAGCATGCTCACAACCACACACAAATGGATGCAGGGATGTATATATAGATATATGCAGATGGGTATATGAATGAATATAAATGTATGTATATACTGTATATATATTTGTAGGTATGGGTATGTGTATTTATAGAAATCTACTGCAAGGTCATGAATATTATTAGTCTTTATGCATGTATGTTTCGTTGCTGTGTTCTGTCATGTGCTTTGCAGGATTGCGGACGGAGGTTGGGTGTGTTTGCCTTGTGCTCTTTTTGTGGATAATTGTTGTTTTGTTGTCTTACTTTCTCTTTTCTTTCTCTCTATATTAAAAAAAATACATATTGGAGTGAGAGGATGGCTATAAGGTGAGAAGGGATGCCATCTATAAATGGGGGAAAAAAAAAAAACGAACATTGTTGAACAAAAATTATTTAGTGTCTTTTTGTGTCACACTCGCTGCCGACCCCAGAAGTTACTGTTTTCATTGAAATTCAGATCGAAAGGTGACAGAAATTTTTTGCTCATATCTATTACCAAAACATCTCATGAAGTTTTTTTGATGGATTTTAATGAAACGTGCAGAATCATTCCATGCATCTCCACTAATGATTAATGTTTAGTCAACCTGAAACACAAAAATGACTCGAAGTAAAATTCAGATTAAATCTGATGTGGCTGGAGATGAAAGTCACTCAGTCATAAGTCACAACACATAACCTGAGTGGGAGATCTAATAATATCATGAGATTACCCTTTTTTCTTCTTCAATATTTGACCAAAATGACTACAACTTTTACTCACGTCTCAAAATACGACTTTTTAAAATGCAGTCAGGGAAGAAAAAAAAGAGACAAAACACAAATGTTTTCCAATGAGATGTTTTTTTTTTTCTGCTTACATACTTATCCAGACCTGGAATGTACTAAAACAATTAACAGTATTAAACTGTGTAGGAACCCTGATCATCTGATAAATGCAGCTCGTTATGATCAGGAGCAGGATTTGATTGATCCTGCAGACTTTGCCCTCTTCCTGACCGCCGCACCTTTGCTCACAGGTGTTCCTCCTGGCTTGGGTCCACGACGTGAACCCCTATTAGCTTCACACTTCACCTGCTAACAGGTATTTTAATGGACACGGGATGAGTGACGCGTCTTAATCCCTGACAGGGTTGTACTCTGTAAACCAGGTGCACGGCGGCCGAGCCCGTCGCTGAAGAAAACGGGCCTTTGAACACTCTGGAACGAGCTCGGCTCCACTGAGCCCAGGAATGCTACGTGCTTACATTACCGACTAAACTGTTGCCGTGATGAAAAGGGAAGCGTGAGCGTCTGTGTAGTAGAAGGCGGTGCACGCAGCCGTGTTTCGTCTTTGATGTGAAAGTGTTCAACATGTGTTGCGCTCAGACGTGAAAGCCACAGAACTCACCTGTTAGCAATAAGGCCGAGCTCGGGTCCAGAAACGGTATTTCTCTCTGCATTCCACAGATTCTGCTCCATCAGGGGGGCTGATGTGAACAATCTCACACAAACCAGTCCCCCCCCCTCCCCACGCACTCCAGTCAACCCATGCAACCACACATTAGCCATCAGTTATGCTCGACAGATTTATCCTGCTGATTAATGTCACGCACCTTTTTAACTCTTGCGATCTGCAGAACGTTAACATGTTATAAAAGAACGATCAGGGTGGATTGTCTCATTACGTTACAGAAATCCACCCATCCGACTCAATGCCATACCAAAATTTACAGACAGAAACGGAGGTGGATTTCTTTTTCTTGAAAGCCACAGTCAGAATCAGCTTTGTTCTTCTCCCAACTGCACGTCTTTACTTCATCATTCAGTACAACCGTTCATACTCCCACTCTCTGGAAGGTCTGCAGATGCTGGACCTGGTTTTCATTCCAAATCAGCAGGAGTCTGAGTCTCCCAGCTCATTAACACACAGAATTACCTCCCACCCCCTCCAAAAAACACACATTTCTTTCCTCTCAAACATTCCTACAGGAATAATAAAAAAAAGACAGAGAAAAGAGCTTTAATAAATATACATTTATTGCTTTCTGATATACACTCTAGGATTTGTTGGGTGCCAGGAAAGAGACGAGCAGCAAAAAATTGAACAAAAACAGAAATGAGAAATTCATTGTTGCCTTTATTTCATCGTTATTGGTCCTGAAAGGTTACAAAAAGAAAAGAAAAAAAAAAAAACACTTAGAATGACATATCCATGTGTGTTCAAGATCTCCTAAAACGAACCGTGTGCTCACCTTAACCATGCGGCTATGAATCAGATATGGAGACCTGAAGTCATGCTGGCAGTTGCTGTATCCCATTCCCAAGCCCAGGCCTGACCCGAACGACAGAGGCCACATTCGCCCTGGTGGAGGAAAAACAATAATCGCCTCTGCTTGTTGTCAAAAGGAGCGACTTTTCCTTTATTCTACTTACGTTTGAAGAGAAGGACGGAGAACACAATGCCAACGCTGAGGCCTGTTACTGGAAGACAAAAAACAAAGGGTGGTTGTCAGAAACAGGCATCTGAAGATAAACAAAGATGACATACGGAGCAATAAACAAACAAAAACAAAAGTTTTGCACATGGATGTAAGTTTGCAAGGATAACAATAAACTCCAAAACATTTGAAGCCATGGGGCTGTGTTTCATTTACAACAAATCTGAGAATGACATCAGACCCGATTCAAAGAGGTTCCAGTTTCAAGACAGAAAAGCAGAGATTTGTTAACGGAGGAGTTCAGCCAGCAGGCTTTTAGCAACACACGAGACACAAGTTCACTGACAGAGGTCGGACAGTACGATGGGTACGACTAATCTACTAAGATATAATTTAAATGACATGACAATAAGAAGTTATTACGGTACTGCAGTTATCACAACTCCTCGTGCTTTGGGCAGCCATATTGGATTTTGCGGTCGGGCTGGTCAAGAACCACCAAATTTACGAGTCAGATTTCTGTTACTTGGAAATTCTAACTCGCCATTAGACCATGTTTTGTTAAATGTAAAAGCTGGCTGGCAAAAAAAAAAATAATAATAATAATTGCAGACAGACTTCCTGACAATATTTCCAAGTAGTTTTGATCCATAGTTCTTCAGGTCTTTTGGAGGTCTTCGAAAGTTTTTTTATTTTTATTATGCCAGATTTTTTTTTTGTGTGCCAATAATTGTGTTTGTTTTGTAAACCACTTAACTCTGACCTGTGTGGATCATTAGGCATAAAAAGGCTCCTAAACTCAATGAACCAGAAAAATAAAAATATGATCAAATAACCAATTTTAAACTGGATCTTTAGACGCTGTTGCCAGCAGCCTGTCACAGAGGCACAGTTTGCTTCAACTTCTTTAGTTCAATCTCTAAAAAAAATAAAAAACACTAAAAACGACAGTTATGTACATTAATTTTTTTTTAGCACCATTGAGGTGATTCTTGAAGAGTTATAAAGATGATACATCTCTCAGGTTTTAGCTGGATTTTCCCCTATTAACTAAAATCATTACTGTACTTTCAAACACTGTTGATCTGCTGTAGAGCTTTTGTAGACCCGACATGTTCTTTCTTTCTCTTTTTTTAAAAGCTCACTGTACAA
>JBBPBX010014074.1:28689-45720 GCA_038048925.1 Garcialebias charrua | reverse complement strand
AATAAGTCGCTTCGCTGTTTAAGTTGCAGGCATGCCAATTGATGCAAAAAGGAGTGACTTTTACAGCAAAAGTACCTTATGCATTAAATGGGAATTATTAAAATCTATTAATTACATCTACACATTTCTTTGAAAAAAGTTTCAGATTTTGTAAACTTTAAGTAAACTGACTTACAGTAATTTAAATGGGCCTATACATAGTTTTTGTATATTTATTTTAAATTCCAGTTTGTAAATCTTATCCATGGCAAACTTCCAACACTTGAAGCTACACCAAAGTGCACAATGCTCAAACGGGCAGTACATTAGTGATGAATAAGATATGAAACAAAAACAGTCGATGGGAGAAAATGAGATGAGAGGTATTTAGTAAAAAAAAAAAAATGCAAATATTGAAAGAAAGTGGCAAATGTGAGGCCATCCAGTTCCTGTGTAATTTGAGGTATTCACTGCAGATTAGTCAGTGCAGCGTGTTATTGAGCTTGTATTATTAGCACATAATTTCAGTTGAGCATCATCGTGGGACTTTCCCACGCTGCCCTCAGTTTTTCTGCCCTCCTAAGTAAGTTCGTTTCCCACAACATATCTGGGTCTGTGTTTCTGTTCATGGGAGAGAGACCGAAAAAAAAAAAAAAAAAGAGATTAGACATGCAAATTAAAAAATATATATATTTCAAGGGAATCAGTCGTGTCGTCTTTGGATGATGTTCTGCTTTGAGACTAAGTTGGTGGCTGCTGAGCCGACTAAAGTTGCTAACAGCCTGCTCGCTTTGATTCAGAGTGCCTTTTAGACCTAATACAGTTGCTTTTATCAAGATCTACTGAAGCACAGGGACTCCTATTCACATGATTCACAGTGATCCTTTCATCGTTGTCTTTGTCCTCATGTGTCTGTACAGACGTGCTCCGATTCAACGGTTTCTTTTTGTGAGGCTTTAACCATTTTCTCGGTTTGTGTGCTTAATAGGTGTTAATTCTGTTGCTGAAACTTTGAGCCGTAGATGGTCTGTGTCAGTTTACGCTTTGGCCTTTACATTCCTGCCCGGCGGTGTATTTATAGTTTGTGTAAAAAACTGCATGGCTGTTTGCATGTATAATAACACAGTGTGTTCAAACTGAGTGTGCGCTGTCTCCAATCTGCCTCAGTTTGGCTCGTTGTAGATTTATATGTCGGTCTGTAATTGCCCCTAGTTTGTTTGCACTTTTTCCCCCCTCCAGAAGCATCTTTGGCCCTGGAAGTGAGGAGATGTGTAATGACGGAGCCGGCAGGCCGAGCGTTGCGTGTGTGCACACGTTCATCGCCTCGCGTAAGGCTCAGAAGTGATCATTATGACTGGGTTGTGTCCTTGTTTTTATTCTTTAAACGACCCTGAAAACACTAAATTACACTGTGCTCTGTTCCAGCATTGTGTGTGTGAACGAGCGGCTCGGGGATTACAAGAAGCTTTGTGTGAAGTAGAGCAGAGCTATTATTTATTAGTCTCCTCTTTGTCAGGTTCATGCATTTGCTCCGAAAAGTTCAACTGGACGAAACAAGTCATCCAGTTACAATATGTTTTCCATAGCACATCTGTGGCTTTTATTTCACTCTTATTTCACCTGTTTGCTGCTTCAGTTTTGAGTCTGGTGAGATTTTTGAGTAGAGCAGTCTCTTCAGGATGATTCTTCTGTTCTCTTGTAAACAACTGGTAACGTTTTGAGTGTTTAGTGGAAAAGAGCTTCAAAGGAATACAAATCCAGTCAGTAGCCGTGTTTCCATCAAGGTTTCTAGCTGCGCAATTTGAAATAGTGCAGCAGAAAAGCTTAATGGAAACGGCAAATTGCGAGGTTACTTCCTGAATTACGCTAAAAAGTTTATACGCTCGCTTGAGGTGGTTTTTGGGATTTGAGATGCGCTAAACGACAGATGGAAACACATTTTCCGACTCATTTCTGACGTAGCGAACATTCACGTCACGTGACGTTCAGCTGTTTCCGCTCCGGACAACATGTAACATCGCTAAAACTAGTTGGCATGACAGAATAAATACAACTCGCCCGATAGCAACACGTACCTGAAATATTCTCTCCATTTTGATGAGATGTGTGGCCGGGTTCTGTTTTCAACCGCTACTTCCTGTTTACTGTAGACATGCGCAGTGCTGACGTCTGACGTAATGACGCTGACGTCTGACGTAATGACGCTGACGTCTGACGTAATGACGCTGACGTCTGACGTAATGACGCTGTGTGCGGCTTGGAAGAAGCGCTTCAAGCCAGTAGATGGAAACACTTCTGATCTGCATTAATTTGTATTTACATATTTGCGAGGTAGCTCAAATTTCGCAATTAAAATGGATGGAAACACGGTTACTGTTTTGGTGCAAATGTTGCTACCGGTACATTTACAGACACATTTTTGGTACACCATTAGCTCAATGAAACGATGCTTAATTTTTGTTGGTGATTTAGTCAAACGCATTTATCTAATGTGTATGTGCACATCTTTAATATGATAAAAAGTAAGCACAACATTATGAAAATACATTTGTTGCTTATTTCAGAAAGATTTGCTAAAATATTACGGACAGATTTGTTGGTACCCTTAGGGATGTTGGGTCTTTTTGAAGATCTGGGAGAGAGTTGTGGAAGCAAGACTTAGACAAGATGTGACTATCTGTGAGCAGCAGTATGGTTTCATGTAGGGATGCACTGATCCACATTTCTCACTTCCGATCCGATACCGATACTTATTAGCTCAGTGTCCACCGATACCGATACTTTCCCGATCCGATACTGTTCAGGTATTTGACTCTGTATAATGAAACTTTTGCACCCAAACTATTCATTTTAACATTGTATGAGATAAACCCAATGAAGACACTCTTAAGCCTTACAATAGGGAACCCCCCTATTGTAAGGCTTAAGAGTGTCTTCATTGGGTTTATCTCACACAATGTTAAAAAGGGCAGTCACAGATTGTGATTGAACACAAGTGCTCTTTGAAGCTGGATCGGAAAAGTATCGGCAGGTTTGATCCGATACCCGATACTTAAATAATGCTGGTATCGGATACCGATACCGATACTGGATCGGATCGGCCCCATCCCTAGTTTCATGCCAAGAAAGAGCACCACAGATGCCATCTTTGCTTTGAGGATGTTGATAGAGAAGTACAGAGAGGGTCAGAAAGAACTCCATTGTGTGTTTGTGGATTTAGAAAAAGCATATGACAGGGTACCAAGAGAAGAGGTGTGGTATTGCATGAGGAAATCTGGAGTGGCAGAAAAGTATGTTAGACTGGTACAGGACATGTATGAGGACAGCAGGACAGTGGTGAGATGTGCTGTGGGAGTGACAGATAGCTTCAAGGTGGCGGTGGGATTGCATCAAGGATCGGCTCTGAGCCCCTTCTTGTTTGCTCTGGTGATGGACCGACTAACAGATGAGGTCAGGCAGGAATCCCCATGGACTATGATGTTTGCAGATGACATTGTGATCTGTGGTGAGAACAGGGAACAGGTGGAAGAGAACTTGGAGAGGTGGAGGTATGCTCTTGAAAGAAGAGGAATGAAAGTCAGTCGTAGTAAGACAGAGTACATGTGTGTGAATGAGAGGGAGGCCAGTGGAACAGTGAGGCTACAAGGAGCAGAGGTCACAAAGGTGCAGGACTTCAAGTACTTGGGGTCCACTGTCCAGGAAAATGGGGAATGTGGTAAAGAGGTGAAGAAGAGAGTCCAGGCAGGATGGAGCGGATGGAGAAAAGTTTCAGGAGTGATTTGTGACAAAAAGGTGTCAGCAAAGGTCAAAGGAAAAGTTTACAAGACAGTGGTGAGACCAGCTATGTTGTATGGTCTGGAGACAGAGACATTGACAAAAAGACAGGAGAAAGAACTGGAAGTGGCAGAAATGAAGATGCTGAGGTTCTCCTTAGGAGTGACAAGGATGGATAAGATCAGGAATGAGATCATCAGAGGTACAGCACATGTTAAACAACTGGGAGATAAAGTTAGGGAGGCCAGACTGAGATGGTTTGGACATGTCCAGAGGAGGGACAGTGGTTATATTGGTAGAAGGATGTTAGAAATGCAGCTGCCAGGAAAAAGACAAAGAGGGAGACCAAAGAGGAGATATATGGATGCAGTTAGGGAGGACGTGGAGGTGGTTGGAGTGAGGACAGAGGATGCAGAGGACAGAGTGAGGTGGAGGAGGATGACTCGCTGTGGCGACCCCTGAAAAGGGAAAAGCCGAAAGAAGAAGAAGAAGAAGATGTTGCAAACTAAGGGCCTGTTTACTTGACGCTTGCAGTGTTCCCTCGTTTATCATGGGTGTAAGGGACCATGCTCCCCGTGATAAGTGAAAAACCGTGAAGTAGGAATACAGTAGTCCAAGTAATAGTAGTAAGTAGTAGTTTATTTTAGTACATACTGTATATATGAAGGCATTTTAAACCCTTCCCACACTCTTGCAATATTCTAAACAATGTTTCTAAACTCTAATGCTCTAAAAGAGCACAGCATGTCATGATCTCAGCTCCCTGCCTCCTGCTGCACGTTGCCATTTCAGCCACACCCACTTCTGTAGTGCAGAACGGAGACAGGAGGAAGTTTCTCCTGCAGCTGTGGGCTGCACAAAGGTGCAGCAGATGCTAAATAATTTTAAACCATTTATTTTAAATAAAAATTCCATGCCGATCGTGCGGCTCATCCATCAGTCAGCCAACTGTGTATCATGTCCAGTCTTATTTAGAAAAAACGTGATAGAGTGAGACTGTGATAAACAAAATGTGAAGTAACGAGGGAGCACTTTTTGAGTGCAAGTTCAGTCGTTCATTTACACGACAACAGCCCCTGCTCTCTGAATCCGCAGGTTTTTGAACCCAGGTCTCAGAAAGGAGATTTTCCGGGGAACCCCTTGCGGAGGTGTGAAAAGCATGGAAAGTGTGAAGTCGCACATGGTAAATTGTAAATGGAGCTTTTTTATGTAGCGCTTCCCAGCCCCCTGTGAGGAGTCCCAAAGCGCTTTACAATACGCCTGTAGTGTGCACATGCACACTACAGGCGTATATTTCACGCATGCGTTGGAATATAACACTGCTTTCTGTGCTAAACAGTAACAACAATAAACAGTATTTCTGTTAGTGGGGAAGATGTAATGAAGCTATCTGGACATTCTACAATTAAAGTTGTGGGATTTAAACTTTGTTGATGATGTGAAACATATTGCATATTATTAAAAGTTGAAAATGAAGACATCAGGTTTAATTTTTATCTATTTATTCAACACCACAAACCGTGTCACACAAACACTGATAATTAAACTCAACACTATTAAAAACACGTTAACTGAACTGTACTCCTCCTCTCCTGGGTACTGGTGCCATGTTGTTTATCTGGCTTGTACAGTCTTGTCGCTCCTTTTCTTAATGTGGTTTAAAACACTGAATGGACTGGAAAATAGAACTGAGGGGAATTTTAAGTGAATAGTTGCTCCAACATATCTCTTGATTTCGAGATCCTCCGGTTGCATATAAACACCGAATGTGGTCGTGTAAGCAAGTTTTTTTTTCTTCTCGAATCAACATCCGAAAAACTATGTTTCCCCTCAGCTGTGTCCTGGTAAAAGGGGCCCAAGTGACCTTGAAAATGATCGCAGGTTCCTTGTCGCTTTCCATCAGCCATTCAGCTTACCTAAAGAGAACAAACGTCCACTGGGTAGTTTGGTATTGTTGTTTGCACCACAATGAACAGGGACCTGAAAACTAAAAACAAAGGTGAGAACTGTCTGAGAGCTCTGGAAGAAGATTACAGCTATAGATGGACAAGAGTGAAAGGAGGAAAACACCTCACGTGGACAAATGGCAAAACACGCAGCCACAGTGCTGCCAAATATCAATCAGAGACATCATTTTTAGAGTCATTTGTTTGGGAATAGCTCTCCAAACAGCCTCCAAGCTCCAGAGGTAAAAAAGCTTTTTCTAACGCAGGCACTTATGAGGATTAAGTTTATTGGTTCAAATGCAGTAACCTTTTAAACTGAGCCTTTTCAGTGGGAACAGTCTTCATTGTTTCTTTTTACTTTATGGATTTGCTATGAATAAAACATACGGTACCTCCAAACAATAGTTTGCTTGCTTGCGATGCAACGACAAATAGCAAAGTTAACGGAATGTAAATAGACCTAATTTTGACCGTATTTATCTTGCATAATGTAAAACAGGCTGCATATTCACATTTCACATTGAAACAACGACAACAACATCAAAAACTGTCAGAAAATCCAGAAATTGTTGAATAAAATAGAAAAAAGTATGCATCTCTCCGAGCCAAGGGACTTTTCAACCCTCTGGTGCATTTTCAGGTTTGCAGACAAGCTTGGAAGAGCTATGTTGATAAATCTGATAAATAACAGCGTCCAGAGAGGCTCATGTTTTAAATACCTTCTTGTGGTGGGTAATTGCATGCAGCTGTGTGTGAACACAACTTGGCAGCGGACATTTTAATTTGTGTGCAAGCTCTTTTTTTTTGTTGTTTGTGTGATTGGTAAGGAGGAAAAGACTTTCAGTTGAGATGGGAAAACTTGTGAATACATGATTTAGTTACCATATGTTAGAGGATAACTGATGAAGGAGAATCACGCAACTGTGATCAATGCTGGAAATTCCTGGGTTGTCCTTAAGATACAGTCAAATATACTGTTGTAAAATTAAATATAAGTTAAACATTCATTACCATGTTCAACAAACAAGACCACTAAACGTCTTTTTCCCTTCCCGCACTAATTTTTTGTCACACTTAAATCACTTCCTGGTGATGCAGAACCCCTGACCCCACTGGGCTTATGCCCCCAAGACTGTGATGGAATCAGATGGATTGTAGAAGTCAGTGTCTGCAGGGCAGAATGGTATTTACAAGGAAATTAAATTAACGTAATGAGATGTCACTCTGAGTGAGGTAACAAAAGTGATGGGCGGACTGAAAATCTGTTTGCTGCACCTTGTGGGAGAGTTCACGTCGAGTCAAACCTGAACATGCCACTTCTCTGTGAGCTTTCACTTCTTTAAATCCTCCTTAAAGCAACATATGACCAGCTGTATATTAACAACACAATGACTTAAAGACACAAAAACACTTGTAGCTGCTTCTTTGACTCACGTTTCCCCTAAATATTGATGGTTATAGGTTAAACTGAGCTAGTAAACCATTAGCTTTGCTTAGTAAAACTGTGCAGAAAAAATGGCTAGAGTGACTCTAATATATAAAATATCTTTAGATATTCATGTTGAAAACCTATGATTTATATAGCTAAAATATATCCTCCTTATTCCCAGACCTGTTGCCTGTAAGATATTTAACTTGGATTTAAAGTAGTGCAGAACTTTGCCAACAAAGATCATAAATAAAGCAAAGCAACAAGCTAAAGTATAGTTTCATGGATCATTCATACCTCATCAAAGTACTGGAACCAAAGATCCTCTTCAACTAATCGTTAATTTGATTAATTCAATTCCATTCAATTTTTTTAAACAGCACCAAGTCACAACAGAAGTTATCTCAGGGCACTGCAAAAAACATTCACATACATAAAAAAAAAGGCAGTAACGTTATCAGATTCAGAGTTTATTTGTCATATGCCCCACATGTGGTACATGAGGTGGAACAAAACTGTGTACACAGGGTCCCAGTTACATCCAACGAAAGTATAAAATGTAAAAGTAGGTTAGAGATTCATGAGTTTAACAGCCTCAGGGTAGAAGCTGTTCCTCAGTCTAGTGGTTCTACACTTAATGCTCCTCAACCTCCTTCCTGAGGGGAGTGGGGCAAAAAGTGTGTGTGCTGGGTGAGTGGGGTCCTTCCTGATGCAGGTGGCCCTCTTCCTGCATCTGGAGGTGTAGATGTCTGTGATGGTGGGGAGACTGACTCAACAGACTTCTGTGCAGCCTTCACTACTCTCTGTAAAGTTTTTCTTTCTGCAGCTGTGCAGCCTCCATGCCACACGTTGATGCTGGAGCACAGGATGCTCTCCACTGCACACCTGTAGAAGGAGGTGAGGACTGAGCTTCTCAGTCCAACGTGCCTCAGCTGCCTGAGGAAGTAGAGTCTTTGATGAGCTTTCTTGATCAGGCTGATGGTGTTGTTGCTCTAGCTGAGGTGGTCATTCAGGTGTACATCCAGCAAGTACTTGTAGCTGGAGACCACTTCCACCACAGATTCTCCTATGTTCAGGGGTACGTGTGTTTGTTCCATCTAAAGTCCGCGACCATCTCCTCCGTCTTCTTCACATCTGCACCAGCTCTCCAGGTGTTCCACACCTCCTGCCTGTAGCTGGAATCATCGTTGTTTGTGTAGATAAACACTTAATGAGGCACCAATACAGTATGTAATTAAACACCGTGTGGTGCCATCAATATGTAAGGGATAGTAATACTTGTCAGTTTGCTGACAAGTACAATATTCCAGAAGAAGTTGGAGCAGATTTGATCTGACCCAAATTCATTCGCGAGTTCACCCTTTTTCCGGATTAAATTGCTTAAATGTGACTAGACAAAATGTAATTTCACGAGAGACGTCAACTTATGTTGATCCACCAGAAGATGGACCTTTTTATTGAGACAATCATAAAAGTACATTAAACATTTGTATTGAGATTAGCTCTGATTTAATAACTATACTGTAGACAAGAATTCAAATTGAAACAAACAGACAAGTTAAAGTCTAACTTCCTGTTGGCACATTTACTTAAAAGTTTACTGGCTTAGGAGAAATAAGAATAAGGAGGAAGAAGTGAATAATATTCGAATAGCATAAACCACGATCAATACAGTATATTGAAGTTATTGTGTTGATTAATTCTGAATTAACACAAATTCAAGAAAGTCTCTTCTGATTTGTGTCTCCTAATTCACAATAAATGTAATAAAACAGTGTCCACTTGTCTCCTTGAGAGCTTCAAGAAAAGTGTAACACTGAGTTTCAAAGAAATGAGAAAAGGTTTAAATCCAGTAACAGACATGAGGGGCTGTATCACTACATTTGTGATGCATCCCAAATAATGTTATTTATCCAAGGTAGCCAGCAGATTGCATTGCATTTTATCACAGTCTCCTTCCTGAGCAAGCACAAAGGCAACAGTGGAAAGAAAAAAACTCCCTAACAGGAATAAACCTCCAGCAGAACCAGGCTCGGGTTTAAATATTTTCTACAATGCCACAACAGCTACAACTGTAAACAATTTCTGTTCATTGTCAGTAATGTATTTACCCATAAAACACATCTCTTTTAGAGTGTAATAAAAGGTTTAGCGTCTTCTCATAAAGCAGCCGTAAATCTGTTGTGTTATGGGTTTGTTTTCTTTTCCCTGTTCAAATTACTCAAATTACTGGCTTTAAATCATTATTATACATTTTTATTCCCCTTTTTAGGCTCTTAGTACTGTAGTATTACTTAACAGAAACAACCATTTCCTTATTCTGTCTGAGATTTGTGCTCCGTTTGCCTGCTACTTTATTTCCTGATTGTTATTGATCCGTATTAATTCCTCACAGGAAACGCGAGCACAATTGCAGCACTTTGTAATTTATAGCCACATAGTAAAAAGGAAGGTTGTATTGTTTGACATGTTCACTTACTTTTCCTACCTCTACCATAAACCCGCACAGCCTTTTTGGTCTCTATAGTCTTAGCTCCATTTCACAGGCATGTTAACTGGATTGTAGATATAAGTTGATAGAAATCGTAGTTCATGCTGCTTTGCAGTGAAATCTCTAATGGACCAGAGTTATTTTAATATACTGTATTCTGGTAAACAGTTAAATCACAGCTGTAGGATATGTACAGTACTCAGCACAGCAGAGCAGAAAGACTGGCTACAACTAAGGGTTGGGTCATGCACTTGATAGCTATTAACGTATTTTCCGGTGTATAGGTCGCACCTTTTTATGGTTTTTTCAAGGCCTGCGACCTATACTCAGGTGCGACCTATATATGGCTTGTTATCACTTTCGGTGAAACAAATTTTTAAATCCAGCTCATTTCACAATTACGTTCATTTATTAAGGAAAAGTTCAGCTCAGACACATATTTGCTATAATTTTTATCAAACAAACAATTGTTTTTAAGTGTTAATCTTCTTAAAAGCCTTGCTGTGCGCTCCTGTGGCAGACATTTGCAGCAGAGCTAAACGTAGGTGCGACCTATACACCAGTGCAACCTATCTAGGGATTTTCCAATCTATTGGTGATAATTGGACAATGCGACCTATACACAGGTGCGACCTATACACCAGAAAATACTGTAGTTTGGTCAAGCCTTTTATATGCTATGCTGTTTTCTCAGATGTGTACATGTCTCTCTAGAACTCTTATTAAAAATGTTGTCCTTGTATAACTTCATCGTATGGTGCTTTCATATCTCTGCTGCTGCTTTAAGAGTCCTGAAGCATCGTATGTGTGATCTTTCAGTCTGAGTGGTTTAAATAGGATGCAGCATTACTGCGGACAGGTCTGCCATGTTCAGTCCAGATCGATGCAGACACATCTGTTAAGATGCAGGAGGACTGCGTTCTTCAGCCCATGATGTTCAAGTGGAGGAAAAAAGGGCATACGGTCATCTGCTTAAATACAGAACACAGAGGAGCTCACGGTAGCTACTGTTAAATCATTTCATGGCATTTGTATGGCAGGTTAGTTTCCATGGTTACATGCACACAAGGACAGATGTGATGCTGTGGTGTTTTCTTTGCAGGCTTTTACTATGGAGTTACCATATTCAATGAGATGTTTACTGCCTATAAATTATATCCATCCATCCATCCATCCATCCATCCATCCATCCATCCATCCATCGTCACGGGGGTCGCCAGTGCCATTGTTCAGCAATCACTGTGCAAGGGGCGGGGTACACCCTGGGCAGGTTGCAAGTCCATCACAAATTATAAATATATATTAATATAGGTACTTAATGCAAAGTATGAAAACACAGAAAAAATGGTTATCCTGAACTAAATCCAGTGGTATGCTGTGAATGAGTTAATTTCTTTAGATTCCCAGATATCTTGATACTGTATGTAATTCTGAAATGGGGGTATGCATTTATAGTAAAAAAGCACTACTTAACGAACCTTTAATCTTCCTAAAACCCATGTGGAGGCTTGAGTCACATGATTGATCGACATCAGACTGGCTGTTGTCTGGACAGTAGTTTAGTTCATAAGTTACATTTGCCCCATTTTCTCTTGCAGGTAACCAAACACCGGTAAGTTGGTAGAGCCCGACCGATATGGGAATTTTGGCTATTGCCAATACTGATATTGGGTGGGGAAGGCGAATGCTGATAACCAATATAATATCCGATGAGTTTTGAGCTTTGTCCACCCCCAAAAATCTAAGTAAACAGTGAGTGGAGTGGGGCTTGTTTGTTTAGTGCAGCTTTATTTGTTACAGAAGACGTTTCGACCTCTATCCAGAGGGCTTTATCAATTCTATGAAAAGACTGTGTGCACGTGGAGATATAACAGTCTTAGGAGTCACGCACCAACCTATGTAAATTGCAAGCTGAGGTAACACATACATGTAAATTGACAAATCACACCTTAACAGTAAGAGTTTCATTGAGGTCTCTGACAGAAGACAAACAACTGTATGTACATTGACAAAACACACCTCACAACCCAACAGCAGAGGCTTCTCAAAAAAAAAAAAACTTTGCTAGTCTAATTCCCAGACAAGACACCTCTGCTCCCATCCAGTGTAAAACGTCTGGGAATCAGCCCCAAAACTGAGTTATAAGTCTTGGAAAGTTGAAATCTCAGACCTCCTCAACTTTCCAAGACTTATAACTCAGTTTTGGGGCTGATTCCCAGACATTTTACAATGGATGGGAGCAGAGGTGTCTTGTCTGGGAATTAGACTAGCAAAGTTTTTTGTTTTTTTTGAGAAGCCTCTGCTGTTGGGTTGTGAGGTGTGTTTTGTCAATTTACATACAGTTGTGTGTCTTCTGTCAGAGACCTCAAGGAAACTCCTACTGTTAAAGGTTCAGTATGCAGTTTCTGTAGAACTGCAGCACTTAGAAATATTTTCAACAGGCAAAGCATTCTGATCCCTCCCCCTCAGAGCCATATATGGCTCTGCCCCCTTGTGGTCTGTTGAATTTCAAATTCAAGCTCTGTTTTTATTGGCTGATTCAAATTCAAGCTCTGTTTTTATTGGCTGGTTACAAACTCTGTTTTTATTGGCTGGAAAATGGCGGGTCACCTTTTCTTTTTAGAAATGCTTATTTACCACCTGGAGAAGCAAGGGGACAATATTTTTTTTAATTTTTTTTCAGAGATTACCTGGCTAACATCAGTCTGTCAGGAGGTAGTGACAGAGTGAAGAAATATGTTCATAAAAAAAGCTACATACTGAAGCTTTAAGGTGTGATCTGTCAATTTACATGTATGTGTTACCTCAGCTTGTAAGTTACATAGGTTGGTGCGTGACTCCTAAGACTGTTATAACTCCATGCACACACAGTCTTTTCATAGAATTGATAAAGCCCTCTGGATAGAGGTCGAAACATCTTCTGTAACAAAGTCCAGTTGATCTTGTATTGAACGCCTTTTTTGATTTTATCATGTCCTGGACGACAGAGAATTTTCACCAGCATTTAGTGCAGAGCTGGCAATCATAAAGCTAAGCAAATCAAATCTTCGCTTCAGTGTATCGGAGCTCCTGTTACACATCTTTCAAAACTGAAACGACTGTCATGGATCTGGTCAGCTAAACTTTCAACGCAATCGACAATCTTTTCAAGAAAGCGACAGGGTCCTGGAGAGCCCTTGTGCCCCGCTGAGACTCACCGTGGCAGGATATGTCATGGATGGGAGCTGATGTGTCTTTTCGTTCTGTCTCAGGAGAGCACCAAAGACTTTATATAATTGGATTTCTGATAGCAGGGTTTTTGCTCTCTGGCATTAGTGGATTCCTGTATTATCGGTTATTAAGGTAGACAACAGCAGCAGTTTTGGCAATAGCAAAACTGCCAAGTCTGTGTGAAGGTTTGGTTTGTGCTTTGAGTTTTCAAAATCAGCTGATTTACGAGATAAACCATAAGCTGGATAATTTTGAGATTTGTGAAAATCTCAAGTTACCTGTGGCTTTGATACTGACCAGCATGTTGGAGACGACCTTTGAGGAGCCTCATAGGCATGGACCAGTGGAATTTTCACTAATCGGGCCATTTTGGATCTTGAAAGTACCAGCAGGACTTGATGCTGACAAGAAAAGAACAGTCTGCCTGAAAAGAAATCAACAATTTCATTAATTCAACCTTTATTTAAAGGTTCAGTATGCAGTTTCTGTAGAACTGCAGCACTTAGAAATATTTTCAACAGGCAAAGCATTCTGATCCCTCCCCCTCAGAGCCATATGTGGCTCTGCCCCCTTGTGGTCTGTTGAATTTCAAATTCAAGCTCTGTTTTTATTGGCTGATTCAAATTCAAGCTCTGTTTTTATTGGCTGGTTACAAACTCTGTTTTTATTGGCTGGAAAATGGCGGGTCACCTTTTCTTTTTAGAAATGCTTATTTACCACCTGGAGAAGCAAGGGGACAATATTTTTTTTTTTTTTTTTCAGAGATTACCTGGCTAACATCAGTCTGTCAGGAGGTAGTGACAGAGTGAAGAAATATGTTCATAAAAAAAGCTACATACTGAAGCTTTAAACAGGTTAGTCCCATTGAGCCACAAGGACTCATTTACAAGAGAGACCTGGATTTTGACCAATTGTGGCTTATCTGAATCTGACTCCCCAGTTGGCCTCGGAAACAGGCAAACTTATCAAATTTCTCCTGGGCTATGTGTAAAATAAGGAAAAACTTAGTCTATTGTAAACCCTCACCACCCACCCCACCCTCCCCCGAACTTCTATGAAGATTTATCAGAACTGTGCCGGCTGACCAACATCTTATCAGGACTATGGTCTGTCTGGAAATGCTTCGTGGACAAATCTCACCGCCTTGCCGTCAAATGCGTATGTAACATGTTTATAAATGTGCTTGCTGTCAGTTTTTTGATTTCTGAAATTGTGTCCTAATGGGACATGGTGAGAAGAGATCTTTTTTTGTAATGCCATTATCCTGTCCTCATGGATATTTCCCCTTTTCTATCTAAAAAAGTATTCTGAAAAAAGGATATGAGACCGCTCTCAAGTAGCAGCAACAATGTGCACTCCACCCATCTTTCGGATGGCTGTGTGAACATAATCTCACTGTATTTCGGTACAGTGATAATAAAGCTTATTCTGATTGTGATTCTGAAACTGGAGGTTCAATTTGACAGGACTGGTGGCTATAACTACTGACAACGAGGCTAATGTTGTGAAGGCAGTGCAATTTAACACTTATGTTGGCTTGCTAACTTGAGAGGCATGTAGCTAATGACAAGCGGGTTGGAGAATTGAAGAGAATTTATTATTGTGGATTTTTTATTTTATTTTACAGATCGGTTAAAATGAATTTTCCATGCTCTGTTCATCAAAATACTATGGAGTATTGCTCCCTGCTTCAGCTGTGATGAATTTCAAAAGTGAAACTTAAGACCATGACTTGAAATTAGTCTTCATACACCCTCTGCTGAATACATTGTACAATTGCAGCTGGTTCCCAGCATTTCAGGGGTGACAATGAAAAGTGTTGATATTGGCGCATAATGGAACAATTCTCCCCAGCCTCAAATCTCAAATGAGTTGAAAAGGAGGTGATGTGGACGCATTCCCATCTCCCTGCCAGCTGTGCTCGAGTGCCTGACCACTGAGATCCTGGAACTAGCAGGAAATGTGACTCGTGACAGCAGGGTCGAGGTCGTCCCCAGACGCCTGCAGCTGGTTGTCTGCAGTAACGAGGAGCTCGGCAGTCTGCTGGGAGGAGTGGCCATCACTCTGGGAGGAGTTCAGCCCAGTATTCGGGTGGTCATGCAACCCTGTGGAACTGAGAGGCCAGCCATGTTTGGGGTGGACGGATCAAACAGCATTTGCAGCTAGTTTCTTTTGATCTGCTGTAGAACAGACCTTTACAAGAGATCCTTCCTGCCTACAGCCATCGGCATCTACAACATATCTTCTTAAAACATGGATAACAAGTTACAACATTTAATTTTCCTTTGGGATTAATACAATATTTTTGAACTGAACTGAGCTGACAGATTGGTGACTCCTAGTGGGCACAGATAACCAAAACGTTAGCTTTGCTAACTCATATTCCACTAACTAAAAAATTAGCTTTGCTAACGCAAAACTGCTAAACGGATTAAAAACATAGAGGAAGCTAATGTTAAACTGCCATCTTCTAAGACGACTGTCACTCGGTCTGCATCACACATTTTTGTCTTCTTCCAGTTGAAGCTGCTTTGACCAATTGCGTCGTCACATGTACACGCAGTAAACCAATGGCATGCCTAACAGACTCTTTGGGACACGCCCATAACAGACATGAACAAGCTTATGAATTTTGTTAGAGAAATTAAAGTTGACAAATTAATTTAAAAGGCAGCTAATTCTTCTAATGGTTTCCTAATTTAGCAACAATGTTAATCAGCTGAATGAAAAATTAGTTCCACTATTAGCTGCTAGCGGATTAGCGGAACTGTGCCCACCACTGCCTAAAAGCTTGTAAATTTCCTCAACCCACTGTTAATACCCTGAACATTTAGGCTCCATTTGCACATTGCCTAACTACTCATTTTAGTTAAGTATAGGTGGAAATGTTCTGCAAGAAGTTTACACTGAATGCTGCAGGTGCATTAGGGATTCTCTTTTTTTTTTTTTTTATTTTTTTTTTTTTTTTTTCCATTTATAGATGGCCTCCCTTCACACCTTATAGCCATCCTCTCACTCCAATATATATATATTTTTTTTTTTTAATAGAGAAAGAAAGAAAAGAGAAAGTGAGACAACAAAACAAAACAACAAAACAACAATTGTCCACAGAAAGAGCACAAGGCAAACACACCAAACCTCCGTCCACAATCCTGCAAAGCACATGACAGAACACAACAACGAAACATACAAGCATAAAGACTGATAATATTCATGACCTTGCAAATATTTCTATAAATACACATACCCATACCTACAAATATATATACAATATACATACATATATATTTATATTCATTTATATACCCATCTACATACATCTACTATACATCCCTGCATCCATTTGTGTGTGGTTGTGAGCATGCATAAGTGAATGAGGTTCCTCCAATAGAACATTTAGTAGCGACTGTGAAGCATCAGAGACCCGTCCCCCCAAAGCCCGAGACAGACGAAGGGGCGATCAAAGCCCAAGACCCCAGGAAGGACCCCGAGCCCAGAGTCCCCAGGACCACCCGAACAGGACGAGCCACTCGTCCACTCCCCAGATCCGACCAAGTGGAAGAACCGGACGAACCCCACCAGGGACCACACACAATGACCCCCCGGGGTCAACAGCGACAATACACAGGCCCCCGCCGGAGCCCGCTGCACCGACGTAGCCCCAGGGCCGGTCACCGAGGCTCGGGCACCGGGGACGCCCATCCCTCAGGTCCAGACCTGACAGGACCAGAGGACCCGAGCCCCACCAGGCAGCCACCAGGCCGAGCTGACAAACGCCCAAGCGCCCAGCCCCAGATAGTGAGGGCCCCAAGCACGCCCGTAGGCAGAGGAACACCCACCAGGGGGCCACGTGGCAGGAGCGCGACACTGGGTAGCCTCAGAAGTATCAGAAGCCGTTTACGCATTTGCCGGCCCTCCCCGGTCCCGCTCGTCTCTGGTTGGCCCAGAGCCAGCTCTGGCCCGCCCTCGTTGATTGCGCACTGTCCGGAGAGCAAGCCTTGAAGTGGGTGGGGTGTTCACTTGACGTGGGTGGGGTATTCACTTGACGTGGGTGGGCAGTTCTTACCGAAAAGCTCAGAATGCGAATTTTTGGAAAAAACGAAATAAATACTGAGTTTTCATGTGTTTTTTCACTACAGTTAGCAAGTTAAGCATATAAACACACGTTTCCGATCATTTTTATGCACTCAAAAGTAGTTTTT